>JAQQSW010000272.1:39129-58437 GCA_028646575.1 Pseudocheirus occidentalis
AAGAAGCAAAGGGTGAAAATCGTAGAGAGGTAAATTTAGGCTGGATGTAAGGAAAACCTTCCCAACAATTTGTTATTGTCCAATTATTTTTGAGTCATGTCTGACTCTATGTGGTCTCATTGGGGGTTTTCTTTTGCAAAGATACTACAGTGGTTTGCCATGTCCTTCTCCAGATCATTTTATGAATGAGGAAACTGAGGCAAACAGAGTTAAGTGACTTGCACAGGGTCACCCAGCTAATGTCTGAGGTCAGATTTTAACTCAGGAAGATGAGTCTGACTCCAGGCCTGACACACTATCCGCTGTACAACCTAAACTCCCCATGACAATTAGAGCTAACCAAAAGTAGAATAAGCTTCCTTGGAAATGAGCAGGCTCAAGTAAAGGTTGGACAACTCCTCATCAAGTCATTGATTCTTTTTTTATTATTATTAAATTGATTTGTTTATTTACTTTTAGTTTACAAGATTCAGCTCCAGAGTCCCTTGAGTTTCAAGTTTTCTCCCCCCTCCACTCATGGCAGCATGCGGTCAAGTATAGAATCTACAAATACTTTCACATTGGACATTAGTCTGGTTGTATAGAAGGGTTGTAACTAAAGGAGTGAACAATGGGAAAGAGGAAACAAAACCAAACATGGAAAAGAACGATAGCAGGTAGTTTGCTTCAGTCTCCATTTAAACTCTGTTCTTTCTAGATCTTTCTCTGAATGTAGGTATCTCCTTCCATCCTGAGTAAGTCATTAATTCTTTATGTCCACTGAGATTCCTTCCAACTTCGAAATTCTGTGAAGTATTTGAAGATCCGCAATATGAAAAACAAATTACACCACTTCTCTGCCCCAGAGTACAGAATTGGGAGCAGTGAGTAGAAGCTATAAAGAGGCAAATTTATGCTTGATATAAAGAAAAGTTTTCTAACAACTAGAGCTGTCTCAAAATGGAATATTTGGCCCAGAGCATGGAGCCAGGAGGAATGGCTGGAAGCTGCAAGGACAAAAATTTAGGCTTGCTCTCAAGAAAACATCCTAACAACTAAAGCTGTCCAATAGTGGAGGAGGGAGCTTCAAAGGTCGTTGGTGGGTTCCCCTCCTTAAAGGTCTTCAAGTGGAGGTTGGGTAACCACTTGCCATACGTTAGAGTACAGATTCCTTTTGTACGTGGGTTGGATTCTTTGGATTGTATTGGTTGTATGTGGCTGCTGAAAGCTATGGTTTTTCTAGTAGTAATGTATGGCTGTAAGTGTTGGACTAGATTTACTAGAAGTAAAGCAGTGGTTCTCAACCTTCCTGATGCCGTGACCCTTTAATATTTGTATGTGGATATATCTGGGTGTATCTGCATGTGGGCAGACCTGCCTGCAGACAGATAGAGGAGCCATGTCTCAGTTCCTAAGACCATAAGAAATATGTGTTTTCAGATGGTCTTAGGTGACCCCCAAAGGGGTTGCAACCAACAGGTTGAGAACGGCTGAAGTAAAGCTAAGCAGAATGGATATTTTTCAAACTGTGGTATTGGAGAAGACTTTTTAAAGTCCCGTGGACAGCAAAGAGGTCAAATCAGTCAATATTTAAGGAAATTAATTCAAGCTATTCACTGGAAGATCAAATACTGAAGCTGAAGTTTTAAACACTTGGGCCACATAATGAGAAGATGGGACTCACTGGAAAAGACCCTGATGTTGGGAGACATCGAAGGCAAAAGGAAACAGGGATATCAGAGGATGATGAGACAGTATCATGGAAACGGTGAATATGAACTTGGACAGACTTCAAGGGATAGTGGAGGGCAGATATAAGGGCCGAATGTGTTCTAATCTGTGGGATTGTGACTTGTTGAACACAACTGAGCAAGGTCTTTTCCAACTCAAGATTTTCCGTGAATTCATGACTGACAAAAGGGCACTGGATTAGAAAAGGCAGTTGGGGAGCTTGAAGAGAAGTTTTTCTTTGTTTTTTAGAATATACTATTCTTTATGTAATTTCAATTATAAAAGGGAAGATATATGAAAATAGTTTGGTAGGAGAGCAGGGGTGGAGAGATGAAAGCATCAAGAAAAATGGACCCAGTGAAACTATTCCCATGATTTCTTCTGGCAGAAATGGAAAACTCATGAGTGGGAGTGGAAAAAACAAATGGTGAAGGTTCATGAGTGGGAGTGGAAAAAACAAATGGTGAAGGTTATCAAGATGAGAACAGCAGAAGTAAAAGTGGTAGAGTGAGAATATATCAGTGAGTTGCCTAATGGCCGAGTCAAATTTATGAAAGGACAGAAAGGCACAAAAGGAGTTAGGAAGTGGGAAAACAGCGATGGATCAAGGAATCTGAAATTAGGATAAATATAAAAAACAAACTTGGAATAAAATGGAAAAACAAGAGAATCTGATCAGAAAGCAGAATTGGAGTTTAAGATCTTTGAGGTTGTATGGTTTGGGGGGTCAGTAAACTTTAAACCTGCATATGGCTGATGTAAAGTGAAAGTGGATGTAAAGAGAATTGAGATTAATAAGGACACCAGGGTATTCAGTCATCAGAAGAAATATTAAAGTCACTCAAGATAGTGGCAAGGTGTTAAAGAAGAGAGAAAAGACTAAACTTTAATCAATGAGCATAGTGCTCCATAGATAGTCACATATACATTTAAATAATGGGTAAGCAAAAAATGCCATTGTCTTTTAAAACAGATTCTATTTAAGACTAGAATGTAGGAATGATAAATGTCCAATATTGAGTTGGAGGTGGTGAATCTGGAGCAGTCTACTGGAGATTTAAGGTCTTCTGTTTCTTGGTGAATCTCTGAATGTGAAAGAAAAATCTAGACTTTTCTGATAAAATACTTTATCACTTTTTTCCTTTTGATTTCATTCAGATGTGTGATTTCTCATTTTTGTTTATCTCTTAGTAAGAAAATGTTCTTCATTGATAAAGACCAGCAACTAGCCTAAGAAATTAGGGGCATTGAGAGTTTTAAGTGAACTAACCATGGCCACACAGACAGTAATGTATAAGAGCAGAATTTGAACCCAAATCTTCCTTACTGGCCTGCAAAGTCCTCTATCTACTATACCATACTGTCTTATCATCCAGGAATGATTGGTGAATGAGTGTTTACCACTGTGTTTAGCTGACGTCAGACCATCCAGCCTGGACATCTTGATATCTGCTCTTCTGATACACCTACCCCAACTACCACCATCACCACTACTACTCCTTGACACCTTTTACTCTAGAACAGTCATCAACAGTATGACCATTGCTTCTAGAAAGACTATGACAACTAACTTGGCTTCACTTGGCATTTCTGTCACTTCCTTTCCTGGGCAGTATTTACACACACACACACACACACATGCACACATGCACGCATGCACATCTACATATTATGATCAGTCTTTCCTTAAATGGAATCCATAGAACTATGTTGCAGGCACCCCTGTAGTGTATATGTGTATTACGCACACACACATGCACACACACATACACACACGCACATCTATACATTATGATCACTCTTTCCTTAAATGGAATCCACAGAACTATATTGCAGGCACCCCTGTCGTATATATGTGTATTACACACACACACACACACACACACACACACACACACACACACAGATGTACGTGTATGTGTATACACATACTTTCACCTTATTAGAGGACACAGACTATCTGATGTTTGCATCTTGACTCCTAGCACCTAGCATGGGGCCTGGTCCATATGAAACATTTAACAAATGCTTTTCTACCTATTCATTCATTCATTCATTCCATCTACTCAAAATATAATTATGGGAATTGGGGCAGGAAAGTGAAGAAAGAATGGGTGGAATTTGAAGTCAGATATAGTTTTGGTTTTTTTAAAGAGCTTTGGTATCACAATCACTATACGTTTCTCCGCTCTGAGTCTTCGGTATTTTATCCAGGGAATAAGTTACAAATGACCCACATTAAAAGAAAAAAGCACACATACAAGTTGTACTTAGTGAAAGAACATTTATTAAATTTTGTGTGACTATGACAAAGAAAGTAAATGGAGTATGAGTACCTTTAAGATTTCTCCCATAAGGAGTAGGAAGCACTTAAGTATATGTTTTACAGGAAAATTCCTTTAAAAATCTTTCTGATCCTTTACATTTATATCATAGTATATAAGGTACTGGTAAGGTTAACATCACCAGAAATGCTCAGCTTGTTGATCTCCTTGAAATTTTTCATTCGATGATTGTACTGCAACAAATGGGCATCATTGACAGCAACTTTGAAATTATCCATCTCAATGAGAATCTGAATCTGAAATGATATATGAACAAACTTGGTTAGCCACTCCCATCTGTTTCAGCACCCAAATGACCTAAATTCAAAAGTCTGCAACAATAACAGGATTAATGACCATCCCTACGCTGACCATATTGGTTCAAGGCCTTGGCTCAACCATATCATAAAGACTTTCTCTGTGCTTCCACTTTATGTAGTCTACTAACAGAACTTCAAAGGCAGGGTTGAGAATTTAGACCTGAGACGCCTTCCTTATCCCTATGGGAAGCAAGATTTTTCACCAAAATGGCCAAGGCATGTGATTAACCATGTTTTACCTCATTTCTAAGGAGAGTTATTTTAATCTGATAGATCGACTCCACTTCGTATGCTAAAATCATGCTATGCCACACATGCAATGTTTTCTGTTGTTTTTGCACTGTTGGCCTGAACCACTCTTTCCTTAAATGGAACCAGAGAACTATGGTGTGGGCCCCCCTGTTGTTTCTAGGCAAGGATTCGCAATGCTACAGGGTAAAGAAGGGATCAGGATAAAAGGGGGTGATTCAATGAAGATCATGACAAAGAGTCCTCAACCTTTTCAAAAGGAGCCACTTTAATTTCTCTTCAGTCTTATAACTAACATAATGGGGAAGGACAGAGGTGACAGCATCACCCTGACTAGAGGGGAAGAGTTTTTCATGTTGCTTACACAGCAGTCCTCACTGAGAATTCCAGCAAGTCTCAAAGAAGGGAAAAGGTAGTATGGCAACAGGCCTGGAGATACAGGAGCCTATAAAAACCTACTGTTTGGAGAATCCTGAGGTAAGAACTTGATAGGAAACTTACGGCAACCACCCCTTCTAGAACATCCAAATGTAAGTTACTTTGCACTTCATATAAAGACTCTTCACGCTGACTTACTTTGAATGGTTTACCAGCTTCAAATGGGAACATATGGTGTCTTTCCTCCTTTCCCCAGGCACTGTTGAATTTTGAATTACAAACAATTACTCTCCTGTTGTCCTCATTGAAGCGGGGATTGAAGTGGAATGCAACATCATTCCCGTTCATGAAATTTAAGGTAATTCTGTTAAGATTAAAAAAAAAAAGTGACTTTAAGTAGAAATTGAGTTTAGTTACAAGATCATACTTACTGAACACCCTCAAATAGACTTCCCATAAGTATTTCAAACTCATTAAGTCCAAAACAAAACTTGTCTTTCCCTTCAATTCCTCCCATTTCCTTAACTTCTTTATTCTTTTGATGGTTTCATTATCCTTCTAGTAACCCAGCATCAGAAGCTGAGACATCCTTGTTTCTTACCATACTCTTACCCCTCACACTCACCCAGCTGCCAAGTCTTGTTGATTCCATCTGCACGATTTACCCTGAAATCATCCCCTTCTCTTCACTCACATGGATACCACCTTTGTTAAAGCTTTTCTCACCTCTCAAATGGACTAGTGCAATAGTGTCTTAATTTGTTTCCTTGCCAGTCAGTCTCCTCTGCTAACCACCCTCCATACACAACTGCCTAATTAAAAGACCTAAGCACAGGTCTGACCATGTCACTCACCTGCTCAAGAAGCTCCTTGGGTTCTCCACTGCTTTTAGGATAAGTTTTAATTATTCTGTTTAGCTTTAAATCCTTCTAATCTGGTTCCAATCTGCCTAGCTAGACTTATTTTCAAAATTATTCTCATTTGTGCACTCTTTGTTTGAGCAATACTAGCCTATGTGCCATTCCTTATATATGATATTGCTTCTCCCATCTCTAAGCCATCTCCCTCAGGTCATCCCCCAAACCTGGAATATCCTCCCTCTTAAGCTAAGTCACAGAATCCCTAGCTTTCTTCAAAGTTCATCTCAAGTGTTCCTTCCTACAAAGTCTATTCTGATTTTCCTTTCTCCCGTCACCCCCCAGATATTAGAGATCTCCCTCTCTCTGGAAAGTAATTTAAGGGACAGCTAGGTGACACAGTGGATAGAGCACTGGCCCTGGAGTCAGGAGGACCTGAGTTCAAATGTGACCTCCGACAAGTATCAAAGTGACACTGTGTGACCCTGAGCAAGTCACTTAACCCAGATTGTCTGCCCCCCAAGAAAGTAATTTATATGGTTTTGCATTTAGTTTTCTTTGTATGTATTATTTTCCCCCAATAGAATATAAGCTCCTTGAGGGCAGAGACTTTTAAAAAATCTTTATATCCTTAGCTCCCAACACAGTGCCTATGAAGCTGAATAAATACTTGTTGAATTGAATTGTCAAATGACTACTAACTGTTCAAGTTTTATAAACATTTTAGTTAAGGGCATCGCTTTCAATTTTACTGAGAAAATGTAAGCTACACATCGTGAGCTCCCTCTTTTCCCCAGTTACAGATCTCAAACTCCACCCAGCATCATTCCTTATTTTCTCCTCCATTCTCAGGTGCTTGTACTAGCACAGAGGAACAGCCAGGTAACATAGTGGGTAGAGCATCAAACGTGGAAGCAGAAAGACCAGCCTCCCTGCCTTCAGATCTGGTCTTGGACACTTACTACCTGTATGATCCTGGGTAAGTCACTTACCCCTGTTTGTTTCACTTTCCTCATCTGTAAAATGAGCTGGAGAAGGAAATAGCATTCCAGTATTTTTGCCAAGAAAACCTCAAATAGGGTCATGAATAATAAGACACAACTGAGCAACAATTAGCAGGGAGAAGGCTGACGAGTGATTAAAAAGTCATTAAAAGTTGAGAAATCTGCAAGTACTGGTAACGAGTTGGTACGCAGACTGAGCTCGAGGCTGGAGTCAGTAAGACGAGTTCAAATCTGCCTTTTACTATCTGATCAACCACTGCTTGACTCAGTTTCCTCATCTGTAAAATGGGGATTGCAATAGTACCTACTTCGTAGGATTGTTTTGAGGATTACAAATAATAATTGTGAAGTGTTTAGCGCAGAGCCTGGCACGTAATAAACACCGTATAAATGTTGGCTGTGTTTATGTTCTCTAGACAATTGCAATCCATCCACTATCAGTCATTTACTGTAAGCCATAATCCCAACAATTCACATCCCACAATAAATCTCACTACAACATAAAGGAATCTCGTGTTGGTTTTGCTTTCAACCTTTGTAGAGAAGACAGTCATGTTTACCATGAAATTATTCAGTTAGAAAGCATTAGTGACTAAATGGGCAGCAGAGAGAATGAGATCATCCTCCAGCCATTGTAATGAGCTTCATAGACCTAGAATAAATTCCCAGGCTCGACAGACTATTGTGGCCACCTATTCCCTTTAGACTAAAAAGACAAAATCCTTTGTTTCATACTGAAAGTCCTGCACAATATGATTCCAGTGGACCTTTCCAGACTCACACTGTTCTGCCTCATGCACTCTATATTCCAGCCAAACTCTTCTATTTGCCATTCCCCTTACACAACATTCCATCTTACACAGGCAGTCCCCTTTGTCCAAAATAATCCCCCACTTTTACTTTTGAGGAGGATCCCTAGTTTCCCTTAATGACCAGCAGCAGCGCCACCTCCAATACAAAAGGCTTTGTTTATTCTCCTAGTTGTTATGACTTTTCCCTTAAATTACAGCATTTAGTATATTCTTTAAAAATACTTTTCTGTTGTATCCCTCCAGTAGCATGTAAGCTCCTACACTCAGCAGGCACTTAAAAATGCTTGTTGAATTGAATTTTCTAAGACAGTCAGTTAATAAACATTTATTAAGCCCTATTTTGTATCAGGCACTGTACTAAGTGCAGTTGATACAAAGAAAGCAAAAGACGGTTCTTGCCCTCGAGGAGTTTCAAATCTAATGGGGAAAGAACATTTTTTTAAAAAGCTGAAAAGCAAGGAAGAAGGGAGGGGACAGGAAGGAAAGAGGGGAAGGGACAGGAAGGGCACCCAGTGAGCAGGTGGGAAATATGAGATGGCTGCTCTGGGCACCCTCCTTAAATGTAGAATCTAGGGGGAACCCTCCAAAGTCCACCCTCAAAATTCGTCAGCAAAAACAGATAGCCAAATGAACCGGCACAGGCTTAACGAGAAGGGAGACACTAGATGAAATGTGCTGTGTACTACGGCCATGATGTGGAATGTTTGTGAGGACACTGATGTTAAACCCCTAACCACCTGTCAAAGAAAAGGTGAGAGGCTCTCCAGCTTGTTATAGAGGCTGAAAGCATGACCGCAGAAAGCAGTGCACTGGCTGTGTATGATAGCACTTCAGGCAGCAAGCGTGAACGTAAGGCCAGTACCTGAGTACCCAGCCTCCGGAGGAGAAGAGACCGTACCAAAGAACTGAAGTGGGGCTGCTGCCACTGCTGGTAACAATCATACAGCTAACATTCATTAATTTAATTAATAATAAATATAAATTAAATTAATTAATTATTGTTTCATTGGATTCTCACAACAGCTCTGGGAAGTTGGCACTATTGTTGTCTCCATTTTACAGATGAGGAAACTAAGGCAAAACAGAGCCCAGGATCAAATAGCCGGTCAGAGTGCGACTTCAGTTCTGAACCCTGGTCTTCCTGCAGGGAATCAAGAAATTTGAGGTAATACGAATTTCTTGACTTTGCTTCCTGAGCAGATTTGATATTTCAGAGGCAGATCTGATATTGAGACTCCTAAGGAAGTACCTAAGGAAGAACTGAATGAAGTTTTGCTTCCATGCCTATAGAAACACCAATTCCAGGAATAAGAATTGATATAGTTACTGGCTCTATTTTGTTTAGTAGTCTATTTTATTTTTAGTATTTATCTATGCCAATATTCTTAAAACTTAAACAAGATTCCATAAACAAGCCTGTTTGTCCTAATAAAGTCTCATCAAATTGCATGTAAAGACAATTAACATCCATTTTTACAACCCTGAGTTTCAAATTCTCTCCTTCCCCACCCACTTACCCCATTGAGAAGACAAGCAATTCAGTATAGGTTATACACGTGTAGACATACAAAACATGAATAATTACTATGTTGTAAAACAAAACATAGACAAAAAACCTCAAGAAAAACAAAGTAAAAAAAAGTGTGCTTCAATGTACATTCAGACACCATCAGTTCTTTCTCTTGGGATGGATAGCATTCTTCATCATAATACTGATTCCACTGTTCACTTAGTTAAGTAAAATTTTAAATAAATTTAAAAAAATTCTCCTTAGGTGCTGATGCCCCTACAGGGAGGGGTCTCTAATTATTGAAGAAAGGTAGTATTACAGAGTGGATACAGTTCTGAACTTGGAAACAAGACAATCTGGATTCTGTGTGGCCCCGGGTCAGCTACTTTACTTTTTAGAATTTCACTTTTCTCTTCTGTGAAACGTTAATGGACAGGGAACAGTGAGGATCAAACGAAATAACCTGGCACAACTTGAGGCATGATATAACTGTGATCTAGAGTTATTAAGAAGGATTATCCAGCTTTCTAGGCCTAAAACTCGGCAATATTAAATTATCCAACAAAGGGAACTCATTCCAGGATTACTCACAGACATACCCACTAACGAACATTGGTAGTTTTGCTATAAATACAAAAGAGCAGGGCCAACAGTCCAATATGACTAACTACATAAATCTTTTGTTTCACCTGCAGGAAATAGAGTAAAAAGAGAGAGACAAGGCCATCTTTAGTTTTTCTGATAATAAAAATAGCTTTTAGCTTAATGTTTAATATCTTTTACTCAAGTCTTCCAACAGTTAGACTTCAGTATTTATGGAGGCTAAACAATTGATTTCCTTGTGTACCACTCTCTTGCCTCTCCTTCATACTTGAGATTAGTTTAGCTCTAGGATAAACCTAGAAAAGCAGATTATTATTGGGACAGGACCAGTGGTTCTATCTATTCTAGTCTAAATTAACTCAAAGTCCCAATGAGTCTAGAGCACCAGACAGAAACCAGGATTGTTCTAGGTACAACCTGTTGGAAGACCAGTCCACACCCTTGGAATATATTCCAGGGCAGATTTAACCTTTCCTGGGGGTGAGAGCTAGAAGGATGGTGTTTAGGACAAGGAAAAACCTTAAATCATGTAGAATAAGCAAAGGCTGTTGCAGAAAAGAATGAACTTCTCTGGATCTATGCCCACATCCTTAAAACTAAGCAAGGTTCCATACACAAGCCTGTTTGTCGTGATTAAATCTCATAAAATCCTTCCAAATGCCTTGAATTACAATGCATGCTGCCTACAAAATTTGGAAAGTCTGAAAAATGAGAGCACCGACTCCACCTCAAAAATCACAGCGTACTGGCAAGAGCACTGAGCTTATGAGTCAATCTGTGGCATAATAACAACCAACACTTACATGGTACGTTACATAGTCTATCTAATTCGAGGCACATAACGACCCCTTAAGAGAGGTTCTATTTCATTTTACAAAGAAAGAAACTAGGACCCTAAAAGGTTAAATGAACTACCCATTATCATTTAGCTTTTTGTTGCTGCTAGTCAGTCACTCTGTCCTGTCCAACTCTAGGTGAACCCAAGGATTTTTATCTTGGCAAAGATACTGCAGTGGATTTACCATTTCCTTCTCCAGAGTGTCTCCATTTTACAGATGAGGAACTGAGGGGCGGCTAGGTGGCGCAGTGAATAGAGCACTGGCCCTGGAGTCAGGAGTACCTGAGTTCAAATGTGACCTCAGACACTTAACACAAAAAACTAGCCGTGTGACCTTGGGCAAGTCACTTAACACCAACTGCCCTCCAAAAAAAAAAGCAAAAACAGATGAGGAACTGAGACAAATTAAGTGACTTGCCCAGGGTCACACAGCTAGTAAGCGTCAAAGGTAAAATTTGAACTCAGATCTTCTGGCTTATAGATCCGATACTCCATTCACTATGCCATTTGGTCTCTTTACTATGTTAAACAGATAAACAGCTTCTTTTAAAGCTCTGTTTTACTGTATTGAAGATCATCCCTTTTTGGGGGGAGGTTAAATATAAAATTCCTATTAGTAGCACATCACCATCCTACTGAAAGTAAAAGTCCAACATTTTCAACTTTTCCAGATGCTAACATAAAAATCTTCTTTTTATGAACTCTTCTCTTACTTGTTTGCGTTGGGTTTTATGGTGCCCGTAATGGTTATCAGCATGCGAGGCATGATGCCTCCTGGCAAGGGAAGATCATAAGGCACTGTCTGTGAATGAAAAAAAATAGACATATAAGAAAAGCAGCACGTGGATTATTTTTAGCCTTGAAGATTTGGCCGATGTTGAATCACAATGCACACTAAATCACTGAAAGAATTCTAATCAAATTTCTCAGACCTGGTCAATTTAAACTCCTTTCCATCACCTCCACCTTTTGACACTGATAGGTCTGAGCTTTGGAATCCACAATAATTCTATATTAAACGGCTACCTGAGGCCCTGAAAGAGATAATGGATCTCACTTAGGGCAGGAAAGAGAGGACTCCTTAATTTGTACCTAAGGCAAAAAACTGCCCCTGCCTTGGCACCCTAAACTATAACCTCTACACCTAATGACCTGAGCCTTAATTCATACACTTTCGCCTCCCTCCCCAACACTCGGTCCTCTTGGAATAGTTCTTGAAAAGACTCAAATAAGACCATGTTCTCAAGTTAAATTGCAGCATTTTGTCAATATTTGCTTTGTAGCATTTAACAAAGCAGCAGAGAAATTTGGGGACATATCCCTTCTTTCCTTGAAGATCTAACTGATATTTTTATATTTCTTGCCCATCATCCATTGATTTCATTTACAATTCTCTTTTTCTGTTCTACTATGTGTATGAATTGCTTATTTTATTTGATGGGGTTTTTTAAAGTCCAGTGTCAAAGGTGAGGTTCCATTAATTAACCTATTCTACTTCAGAGTAATTATTTTTGCTAGGTAAGAACATTTATTGATGGACTCAGTCAATAAGAGATGACTGGGAACAGAGCCTGTAAGACTCCTTGAATCAATCAAAACCATGATATGAGAGATTTAATCATACCCTGGGGAATTTGTATAAAAAGCTGAATCTTTCTCCGAAACAGAGAAATTCTGAGTGTCTGGAAGTAAAGAAGGAGTGGGGTCACATAGACCTCAGCCAGAGAGAATTAACAGCCCAGATGCCACTTACATAAGGAAAAAGAGATGGTAATAGTGAGCCATGACAGAGAAAGGAAAGAGCCAGGAGACCACTGTCACACCTATAAGCATCTCAGAGCAGAAGATTCAGGCTGACACTACCAGTTGTACCTACTTACTCAAGGGCTAAGGGAAGTTCCAAGAAAAGGGTCCTGCTTTCTGTCTTAGTATCTGTTTATCTACAGACACTATAATACAGTCTACTGTTTTATTATGTTTCTGACTGTCTGAATTTTGCCTTCAATACAGTCACCTACCAGGAGGTAACTACCCATAAGCATAAATTTAAATTAAGGCAGAGAGCCATAGCTCAGCTTAAATGTTATGCAGAGTATGAAGATAAGCATCAGCCCATCCTTCCCTGAGGAAACACTTCTAAAATCTGTAAGAACCAACAACCTTTACTATGGGATTGGCGTGAATTATTACAGCTCCTAGACAATTCAATCTGATACATGAAATTCTATAAATATTTGTCAAGTGTTTATCATTTGCAGAGTTCTGTGTACCGGGGAAACAATGCTTAAATAAAATGGGTTCCTGTCCTCATGGAGCTTTAAATCTATTGGGGAGGGGGTGTAATGTCTCACATGCACAAGCAGGTCACTATGATACAAAGTCCTATATGATAAATTCATTTGAGTGGTGTGAAAAAGTGCTGTGATATTTTGGGGGAAAAGACCTTACTGACTGTAGTGAACAATGTTAGTTAAGCTTATAAAAGTCATTCTGTTTTGGTCTTCCAAATATTCCAGTAGTAGACATTAGACAGATTATCTGACTGCTAAAACTAGAGGAAGTGGAATATTATATTCTAATTTCACTAGAGAGTAAGTCAGATGTTGGCCCACTTTCTTTAAAGAGAATAAAAACAAGAAAGGCGGTATGTTGTAGGGGATTAAGAGCTGGCCTCAAAGCCAGAAGACGTGGAGTTCAAGTTCTGCTTCTTGACACGTACTGACTGTGTGACCCTGGACAAGTCACTCAGTTTCCCTGTGCTTTAGGTACCTCTCAAAGACTACAGAGAATGTGCTGAAAGGGAGGCAGTTCCCTATACTAATCTAATAGCTATTCATAAAGGCGTGAGAAGAAAGGAATGCTAGGGAAGCTGCTTGGTGGACTCCAGGCATATGGTTTAAAGCATGGACATTGAAGAGTCTTCTTGTCCAGTTTTTCTTATAATATAAATTAGGTCTTAACATTTTTTACATATCTGCTGACCAAAGCTTGTTTTCTACAAAAGCATCAGAGAGAGATCATTCTGCTTGTTCTGGACTAGAACTCTGCGTTCTCTTAGGCTTTGTCAAATTAACAATAAGCCAGACACAGGGGATCATTCAACTCAAGCTCACCAGTGGGCCTGCCACAGCAGGTGTTGGTCCACCAGGGGTATTCATGGGCCCTGAAGGTGGATAAGCTCCAGGAGCACTAGGCTGTCCTGGAGCTGGATAGCTTCCAGGTGCTCCTGGTCCAGGGTAGGCTCCAGGTGGTGGTGGACCAGGGTAGGCTCCAGGTGGTGGTGGACCAGGGTAGGCCCCAGGTGCTCCTGGACCAGGGTAGGCCCCAGGTGCTCCTGGACCAGGGTAGGCCCCAGGTGCTCCTGGACCAGGGTAGGTCCCAGGTGCTCCTGGACCAGGGTAGGCTCCAGGATATCCTGGGTATGCCCCAGCACCAGCCCCAGCAGGTTGGTTTCCCCAAGAACCTTGTGGCCAACCTTGTGGGTTTGGAGTTCCAGAGCCAGATATGGCATCATTAAGCTGGAAGAAAAAAGAAAACAACCATAAGAATGAAAACAATAAAATCAGGGAAAGCAAAAAATGGTAACTGAAATGTTTCTGATCTAGAAGACGGTAAGAGCAAGGATAAAAATACAATGAATTCCGGTGAATTTTGTTACTCACTGTGTTAGTTGCTCTAATAAAGTTTTTGTTTGCACAGAAGGTTTAAATTATTTGCTTTCTGAATTGTGTCTTTTATTATGTGCATTGTTATTACTTCCCATTATTGCAAATAATTCCGAATTACTTCTAGGTACTCCAGTAGAGGGTTTTTAACTGTAAGTTTAAAACTTTTAAAAGTCAGTTTAGAGTACATCAAAAGCTTGTGTTGCTGGGCTGCAGTCCAGTTTTATGCTGCCCAGAATATTGCTCCATTTTAGCCAATGGGCACTACCATTAATGACTCACGAACCTCTTTACCTAATTTGCATTCTTTGAATCTGTGGCTAAAAACAAAACAAAACAAAACATCGCCTGGACCTAACAAGTCTTCTTAGTGTGGTTGCAATGAGAAGAGGCCCCCGCCCCCCAGTCGTTGGGTGGGTAATTAAAAAGGGAAAGTCTAGCCATAAAAATGCCTCACCTTTAGTAGAACATATTTTAGAAATAAAAATATAGAAATGAAAGACTTACAGAAAATCCGTCAGACATTTTCCTAAAAATAAAAAACAGAAAAGTCCATCAGTATCAACTCCTAAAATCCCATTTACACAGAGGAATCCTACCAATAAGAAACTCTTTCTGGTTTTATGCCATTTACCATTTAGAGTAGTTTAGCCTAAAGTCTGGGCAGCTAGGTGGCATAGTATTGAACCTAGAAGCAGGAAGATTCATCTACCTGAGTTCAAATCTGACCTCAAGATACTTACTAGCTGTGTGACCTTAGTCAAGTCATTTAACCCTGTTTGCCTCGGTTTCCTCATCTTAAAATGAGCTGGAGGAAGAAAAGAGCAAAACTCCAAATGAGATCATGAAAAGTCAACAAGCCTGACACACACAGAATCCCCGTTTTTTCCTTTGCTCTTCTATATAACACCCCTTACTTTTTGTAACTATTTGTTCCTACTAGAAGATAAAATCTGAAGTCAGCCTTTGACATGGTTGATAACCCTCTCTCCTCTCCAGATTCTCTAGGACATCACTATTTCCTGGCTCTCCTCCTACCTCTCTGGCTGCTCCTCCTCAATCTCCTTTACTGGATCCTCAAACAGATTGTACCTTCTAACTGCAGGTGTCCCTCAGGGTTCTGTCCGCAATCCTCTTCTTCTCTCCCTCTAGACAACTTCACTCGATGATTTCATCAGGTCCATGAATTTAATTACCATCTTTATGTGAACAATTCTCAAACGTACCTATCCCATCCCATCCTATCCCCTCCTAATCTCCAATCTTGCATCTCCCACTGCCTTTCAGACATTTCGAATTGAATGTCAAGGAGACCAAACTCAGTATTTTTCCCCCCTAAACCCTCCTCACTTCTTACTTGCCCTATTACTGTAGAGGGTAACACCATCCTCCCAGTCCCTCCCAACCTAGCTGTCATCCCTTATTCCTCACTCTCACCCTCCATATACAAGCTATTAGCAAGGCCCATCACTTTCACATGTGTCACATTTCTTCAATACACCCTCTTCTCTTCTCCCCTCTGGCACTGCCAACACTAGGACAGGCTCTCATGACCTCGTGCCTGGAAGTCAGCCTGCCTCAAGACTTTTCCTACTCCAATTCAGTCACCAAAATGATTCTCCTAAAGCTCAAGTCCAATAAGGTCACCTCCTTATTCAGTAAACTCCAGTGGCTTCCTATTACCTCTAGTCACAAATACAAAAGGCTCTGGCATTCAAAGCCCTCCATAACCTAACCTCTCTACTACCTTTCCAGATTTCTTATACCTGGAAAGGACATTATGATTTTTATAACCGTCAGTATTATATGTTGTAATAAATGGACTAACCGATTAGACTTTTCAGAACTGCCTCTTTTGTGAGAGAGGTCACAATGCAACTTTAAAATGATCAATCAAACTTTGACAAGGCTCACAATTGCTGGTATCCTTCTGCCTGTGCACCTAAAGTGAAGCAAACCCACCTCTGTAGAACCTGTTCCCATCACAGAACTCTGATCCTGCGACCGACCAAGTAATGAGCCCGAAGGACTGGAGCAATATTGTCTGGCCCTGGGAAGGATTGTAATCCACCTTCCCCCCTCCCTTCCCACTTGGGATGTATGTGTATAAAATCCATCTCCACTTCGGCAGGGTGGAATTCTTAAGAGGAGAATTCTGGATTTGCAAATCTCCTCCTCATAACGAAGCTAATTAAGTATATGACTGCCTGATTATTGGCGCTTTGTCTCTGGTCTGCTGTTCCATCACTCTCAGGTTAGAGGCTGGCTCGGCAAAATCCTGTTAACACACCTTCTTCCCCACCGTGTACTTGTTAATCTAGTGATACTGGCCTACTTGTTCCACAAACAAGACACTCCATCTCCTGGCTCTGGACATTCCAGACCAGCGGTTCTCAACCTGTGGGTCGCAACCTTCACAGGGCTCACAAAGGTAGCGTAAGACCATCGGAAAACACATTTCCGAGGTCTCAGGAACCGAGATACCACTCCTCTATCTCCACATGGGTCCACCCACATGCAGATACGCCCACATACGAGTATTAAAGGGTTGTGGCATTAGGAAGGTTGAGAACCACGGTTCTCGACTGACCCTAATAACTGAAATGTTTTCCCTCCTTATCCCTGCCTACTGACTTCTCTGGCTTTCTTCAAGTCTCAACTAAAATATCCATCTTTTCTAGGAAGCCTTTTTCAACTCCCTTTGATTCTAGGGCTTTCCCTTTCTTAATCATTTCCTATTAATTTTTATATAGCTTGTTATATATATGTATATGTATATACACATATGTACAAATATATATGTATGCATATATATACACACATATACAAATATGTATATTTGTTTGCCTGTTTTCTCCCTCATTGAAGAAAAGGATTGTCTTTTGTCTTTTTCTGTATTCCCTGTGCTTGGCACACAGTAAGCGCTACATAAACGTTATCTGTCATTATTATGATTATTATTATAGTGACATTCCCTGACTCAGCTATTACTACTACCACACATAAGCCCAGAAAGTAAAGGACTCATTTGTGCAAACAAATTATATTAGCACTTTGTATTGTAACAGAAAAAAATAGGTGTCCATCATTTGGGGATTGAATATAGGATATAAATATAACGAAATATTGTGGGACCACAAGAAATTATTTTTAAAAAGGACAGATTTATGGAAATTTGGGAAGACTGTGTTTGAACTGATGGAGCATTAAGTGAACAGAATCTGAAGAACAATTCATGTATTAACTACAATAATGTAAGGGAGAGCGACTTCAAGAGATTTAGAACTCTAATATTGCAATGACCATTCGTGACACTACAAGATTCACTATGGAAGTAGATTTCCTATCTCTCGGCACGAAGGTGAACTAGACGTGTATTTTCAGACACGGCTAATGTATTAATTTGTCTAGCTATTTGTGTTTGTTACAAGACAGGGCTTTTACTTGATAGGGATAGGCAGGTAGTTTTAGTCATACAAACACAACAAAAAAAGGCCTTATTATCATCTGGCCCCTTCTAACAGTCTAATGACATTTACCTTTTTAGGTTTCTCTTGAATCTTTTTTTTTTTTTTTTGGTAAAGCATTGTTTTATTTATTTTTTATTTTTTTAAAGTTTGTTTTAATTTTTACAAGTATTTTTTATCTTTCTCATTGCTCCCCAACTAAAAAATTTGTTTTTCACTCTGAATTAATTTATTTTCTTGTTTACATCACCATTTCCACAAGATTTTGAGTTGCAATTTTTCTCCCCATCTTTCCCCTACACCCCACCCCAAAACAGCAAACCCACTGTAAAGCCCCTCCCCCAATCTGCTGTCTCCTATGTCCTCCCCCAACACCCTTCTGACTTTCCGGTAGAGCAGGAAGGGTCTCCCTACCCCAGTGCCTGTATATCTTAACTCCCAGTTACATGTAGTTAATACTAATAATAATCTATATACATACATATTTTTAACATTTGATTATAGAACTTTAAATCCTAGATTCTTGCCCTTCCTCTCTCGTCACCTACCCCCAAGGGAGGGACAAGCAATTCAATACAGGCTCTACGTGTATAATTATGCAGAACATCTCTACAGTGGGCATATGGTATCTCTTGAATCTTTTGTTTTATATTTCAAAGTTCCTACTCAGCTCTAGTCATTCATCAGAAATGCTTGGAGGCCCTCTAATCCATTAAAGGTGTCTCTGGAGTACATATATCTGCTCCCTGACCAGTGTTTTCCACTGGTCAAGTAACTCCTGTTCAAAGCTACATGGCCAATTTTTAGAGAACAGAGAGAAATCCCTTCTCCCACCTTGGGAGTCTTCTCCATAGGTAGCTCCTGGCCTGTACTCCCTTGAATTGCCAAATTCAGTGCAGGCCTCAACCTCTTTAAAGCCCTACTAAGTCAATCTGTTTCCAACTTGTCCAACTTTTGCTCATCCCAATTGACTCAAAGGTAAATGGTTAAACTTCAATAAAGGAATTACCAAGTATTAACACATTAACACTTCATCAACCTATTTTCTTTTTTTTTAATTTATTTACTTATTTTTAGTTTTCAACATTCATTTCCACAAGATTTTGAGTTACAATTTTTTCTCCCCGTCTTTCCCCTGCCCCACCCCAAAATAGTAAGCCTAATGAATACCCTTTCCCCAAATCTGTTCTCTCTTATATCCTCCCTCATCACCCCCCGCTAACTTTCTAGTAGGGCAAGATGGATTTCTATACCCCAGTGCCTGTATATCTTATTTCCCAGTTGCATGTAAGAAACAATTTCTTTTTTAAACATTTGTTTTTAAAACTTTGAGTTCCAGATTTTTTCCCTTCTTCCCTCCTCACCTGCCCCCAATGGGAAGATAAGCAGTTCAATATAGGTTGTACATGTGTAGTTACACAAAACATTTCCATAGTAATTATATTGTGAAAGACTATTTCCCTCCATCCTATCCCGCCCCCCCCCCACTTATTCTATTTTCTCCTTTGATTTTATTTCTTTTAAAAAAGGTTTGCTTCTAACTACCCTCTCCCCAATCTTCCCTTTCTGTC
>JAQQSW010000273.1:0-24569 GCA_028646575.1 Pseudocheirus occidentalis
ATATAAGTCCAATATCATTATAATACGTTACTTGCTTCCAAAATTATACTAAATAATACAAGGGTCTGTAAATGCACGTTTTCGCTGCAAGGTAGCATCGAGTAGCTGGTAGCCAATGTCCAGAATGGTTCGGAGTGCAAAGGGTAAATATTATCTCATTTTACCCTCACAAAGTTAAGTGACTTGCCCAGTCGCATAATTAATAGTTGAGGATGGATTTGAACTCAAGTCTTCCCAAGTTTACTCTATCCTGCTCTAAACTTTAAACCTAAATAAAAATTTAAAATACAGACTTTAAAATGAAACACAAAATGCAAAAGAAAAAAATTTTTTTGGAGATTTTAATTTTAGAGCGTCTGGGCACGTGTAGCACAACCTACCTGCATGACTCCTCTGTGATAATGCTTTTTTATTAAAGTAGCAAATTTCTAATTCTGACAATAGGTTACTCAATTCTTTTTAGGCCTAAGCATCCTTATTCAATAGTACATAAACTCCTAGAAAGCTGGAGCTGTTTCATTTTTTGTCTTTGTATACCTATAGCCTACCATAGTATGTGGTAGATAGTAGACATTTAATGCTTATTGAAAGAGTGAATAATTGAATGAATAGATGAATCTATAAAAGATGGGAATTATACTAGTTGACTTCTAATGTCCCAGCTCTAGAAATTCTCTGATTCTTAGATTTTCTTTTTTTAAAAATTTGATCATTTAGGCGCCATCTACTCTTGTGCTAATGGCCTTTATTTTTTTTTCTTTCTTTCCCTTATCCCATAGGAAAAGGTAAATTTTTAGACCATAGAATTCTTTGATGATGTGTTTTCTTTGTGTGGGAGGAACACCCAATCATCTTTATTCTAATCTCTAATTTATATTTATATATGTTTATATTTATATATTGTTCATTTGGGGTGATTCCTGTCCTCTTCAGACCCAAAAGTCAAAGTATTCTTAACATTAGACAAATCCTCAAGCTAGTTCCACATTTGCACGCCAACTTTTGATAATAAAAATCATTCCCTGGGGCAAAGGAGTCTTGTGAGGAGAAGGAAGGCAATTACAGGTACAGGTAAAACAAATTCAATAGCTAGAAATTAGAAATATCATGGTACCTCTCCCCACCCACAGTTTTACTTCTATCAGAGCATCTGTCTGGTAAGAAGAGCATTCTGGGAAATTGACAACCTGATTAAATTGAAGCTCTGTCTGATTGGAGGCAATGAACCTTTTCTATCTTGATCACTCAGAAAAGCTTTATCTAGGAAAAAGGAGCTGGCTTGTCAAAAATCCAAACCGTCTGGGAATGGCAAATGTTCTTTTAAAAAAAGGGGGGGGGGGAGGGATCTAGGTTGTGTTTGACTTTATTCCACAATAATAATAGTTCATCAATTCATCCATCAATAATTCAGTAAACGTCAAAGAATTCATCAATTAATAATCAATCAACTATTATTTATTTTTATATTTCAATGTTTTATTTCCCCCCCTAAAGGGTTACCATGTGCCAGGAATCATGCTAAGTACTGGAATAGAAATAAAAAGTGAAAACAATCCCTTCTTTCAAGAAGCTCACATTCTAATGAGGGAGATATGTCATATATAAATAAGTACATACATGATATATACAAAGTGGATGGAAAGCAGCCTTGAAGGGGAATACTACTAGCAGGTGGGGAGACTGGGAAAGGTCTCTTAGAGAAGATGGTATTTGGAGTGAGTCTTGGGGGAAGCCCAGGATTCTGAAACAGTCAGAAGAACTGACCCATTCCATTTTACACGAGGACAGAGTACCAGGGGTCTGTCCTGAAGCAGACAGAAAGCAGGTGGTTAGATAGGATTCTGAGGACCCACCTTCAGTTAGAAAACAAAAAAGATACTTGTAAAATAGACAAGAAATCTGCTTCTAGATGGATAGAAGTTCAGAGACAGGACCACAGGGAGTCAGGGATCTATCTTTAAATGAATGGCACCAGAGTAACATGGAGAAACCAGGACTGACTTAGCCTAAGGGGGCAAAGGAAGTAGTATCTTCCCACTATAAATTGAAGGCATGGACACTTCAGAGAATTTAATATCTGGTATATAATGATATATCATACTTACACAGTGCTTTAGTGTTTGCAATATATTATCTAATCTGATTCTCACAACAGCCTTACAGGATCAGAGATTTGGATCTTAAAGACCATCCCCCTCCCCCACACCTCGTTTATTTTATTTATTTTTTGCTTTTTGGGAGGGGGAAGGCAGGGCAATTGGGGTTAAGTGACTTGCCCAAGGTCACATGGCTAGTGTTAAGTGTCAGAGGTTGGTTGTGAACTCAGGTCCTCCTGACTCCAGGGCCGGTGCTCTGTTCACCACCTAGCCGCCCCGACACCTTGTTTTAACTATCGAAGAAATTGAAACCCAGAAAAGTTAGGTGACTTACTTAGGGTCACACAGCTATTAAATGCCTGAGGAAGAGAGTTTAGGTCTCCTGATTCCAAATCCAGTCCTCTCTCCATTACACTCCTTGTCTGTCCATGAATCATGAGTACTTATACCCATTTTCAAATGAGGAAACATGAAGCTGAGTTTAAGTGAGTTGTCCAGTGTTGCACACAACTGTGACAAATATTTGTTTGAGATGGTATTTGATTCCTGATCTTCTTTATTCCAGTATTCTACCCACTGTACCCTCAAGGCAGGATGGTGTATTGACAGGAGAACCAGAATTAGAGTCTGAGGGAACTGGGTTCAAATCCTGCCTCAGACACTTAGCAGCTGTATCGCCTGTATTACTTCAGCTCTCTGAGCCTTAGATTTCTTATCTAAATCACTATGTAAATGCTCGTTACTACTATTATTATCATTATTATCTTTACAGCAAGTTTTACTGACAAAGGTCTTATTTATTTTGGGGGGGAGGGCAATTGGGGTTAAGTGACTTGCCCAAGGTCATACAGCTAGGTATTTGAACTCAGGTCTTCCTGACTCCAGGGTCGATGCTTTATTCACTGTGCCACCTAGCCACCCCTTATTATCATTATTATCAATTATTTTTATTACCTACCTTAATAGGATTGTTTTAAGTATCATTGAGATGTGTGTGATGGGATTTGACCACAAGGCTTTCAGACCCTAAGTCTGAAAGCACTCCATCCATTGTATGTATGAGCCAAGTTCCTTTTGTCAATATGTGCATATTATATGTTCTAATGATAGGTTCTCTGGGTTTCATGGGGGTATAGGATTTAAAGATAGAGGGAATTTTAGAAATCGCTGACACCAAACAAACCCTTTATTTTATAAATGAGGAATGGGCCCAAAATGGACCTAAAGTAGCATGAGCAGAAATAGAGTCTGGACCTCAACCCAGATATTTGGACTCCAAGTCCTTATTGTTTGGGCAACAACAACAGGCACTTCTAAATAAAAAGGTGGGTCCAAGACCAGTACAGAGCCTTATGTGAATGAACAGGAGGACTGACCATCTGTCCTGAAGTGAAGGTGCAAAAGCTTTTAACGATCCCTAGCTGGTGATGAGTTGATGAAGAACAGGCCGGTGAAGAGGCTTAAAAGAAGAAAAGGTCACACAGGGTCATAGATCTGGAGTTGGAAAGAACCTCTGAGGCCATCTAGTCTAGTTCTCTCATTTTACAGAGGAGGACATTGAAGTTCAGAGAGCATAGTGACTGCCTGTGCCATTCAGGTAGGGTTAGGGCTAACACATAGGAGGCAGGATTGGTGGGTTGAGGGAAAGCAATTTCATTATGCAGCTGAACTACCTTGCTTTTTTATGTAAATAGCATTTTATTTTTTCCAATTACATGTAAAGATATTTTTCAACATTCATTTTTTATAAGATTTTAAGCTCTAATTTTTTCGCCTCCCTTCCCCAACATGGCAAGCCACCCAATATAGGTTATAAATGTGCAATCATGTTAAACATATTTCCACATTATGTGGAAATGCTGTGAAAGAGGAAACAGAACAAAAGGAAAAAACCATGAGGGGGAAAAAAAAAAAACCAAAGTGAAAAATAGTCTGCTTCAATCTGCATTCAGACTCTGTAGTTCTTTCTCTGGATGTGGACAGCATTTTCCATCAGGAGTCCTATGGAATTGTCTTGGATCATTGTGTTGCTGAGAAGAGCTAACTCACTCGTATTGATCATAGTACAATGTTGCTGTTCCTGTATGCAATAGAACTAACTCTTTTTTTTTTTGGAAGTCACTGATCATGAACCTGCTATGGAAAAAACACAGTGCTGAGGAAGACAGAAGGAAGATGCAGACATGACCCTTCTCTCATGAAGCTTATAGTCTAGCACAGGGATTCATATCTTATTTGTGTGTTGTGGCAGTTAGAATTGTTTGAATCTTTACTAACTGAAAAGTGCCTTTCTGTTGGCTGCTAAGCTCAGTCTATTATTAGCGTTAAACATCATCATTTGTGGTTGTTCTGATGTTACTTGGGCACCTAGGTGGCATCATGGATACAGCACCAGACTTGGAGTCAGAAAATGCCTCAGGCTGAGTTCAAATCTGGCTTCAGACGCTTACTAGCTGTGTGACCCTGGGCAAGTCACTTAACCCTGTTTGCCTCAGTTTCTTTATCTGTAAAATGAGCTGAGAAAGGAAATGGCAAACTACTCTAGTATCTCTGCCAAGAAAACCGCAAACAGGGTGATGAAGAGTCAGGTACGACTGAAAAGTGACTGAACAACTAAAAAAGATGTTGTTTGTACAGTGTTTTTAGGTTTATTCATAAATACCCCCTTTTTTTTTGGAGGGGGAGGCAAGGCAATCCTTGTTAAGTGATTTGCCTAAGGTCACACAGCTAGTAAGTGTCAAGTGTCTAAGGAAGGATTTGAACTCAAGTCCTCCTGACTCCAGGTCCGGTGCTCCATTCACTGCACCTCCTAGCTGTTCCACCTCCCTCTTTTAAAAAAAAAAATAAATGTGAATTCTTTATCTGAAGTGGATAGAGTGCTCATCCTGGAGTCAGGAGGAATCTTTCCTCTGACAACTAGTCATGTAACTACTTAACCTTTCTGACCTTCAGTTCCTCGCTGGAAAGGGGAGTGGGTAGTAAGAACTACATTGTAGGCCCTGAACATCAAATAATAGAATGGATATAAAGTATTTTACAAGTTTCAAAGAACTATATAAATGTAAATTTTTATTATTAGCATCATAGACCTAGAATGGACTTGAGAGGCAGTCTGGTCCAGCCCTCAGATAAAGAAATCAAGGTTT
Organism: Pseudocheirus occidentalis; assembly: GCA_028646575.1. Classification (NCBI taxonomy): domain Eukaryota; kingdom Metazoa; phylum Chordata; class Mammalia; order Diprotodontia; family Pseudocheiridae; genus Pseudocheirus; species Pseudocheirus occidentalis. Next base: position 5,243 of record JAQQSW010000273.1, read on the forward strand.
TTGGGTGGCTAGGTAGTACAATGAATAGAGGCACTAGCCCTAGAGTCAAGAGGACCTGAATTCAAATCTGGCCTCAGACACTTAACACAAAACTAGCCATGTGACCTTGGGCAAGTCACTTAACCTCAATTACTCTGCCTTCCCCTTCCAAAAAAGCAAAAAAAAAAAAAAAAAAAAAAAAGAATCAAGGTTCAGTGAGGTCATTGTCTAAGGTCACCCAGGTAATAAACATCAGAGGAAACTTTTGAACCCAGGATCTCTGACTCCCAAGCCAGTATTCCTGCTGTTCGTGTGTGCATGGCTCAGCCTCCCTTGGGTATTATCATTATCTTTCCTCTTAATAGGAATTCCTCAAGGGCACAGTCTGGATCTTTTGTAATTTCTTCCCAAAGCTCTGAGCAGGGCATCTAGGATTTGGTAAATGTTTGCTGTCTGACTCCCCGCCACCTGAGTGAGAAGTCACTAGCACATCCCAAGATGTGACCTTGAAAGAACTGGATGAAACATCTCTTGTCGGCAGGTTCCTGTCTCTGCAACACGCTCTATCTAATGTCCTGATGGTGTCAAAGGGTGATTCTGAGGAGTTTGTGCCAAGCTCTCTTGCTCCCTCTGAGCTCTTGACTGATGGAATAACAGGAATTAATGAGAAGACTCTTGGCTGAGGGATCAGGAGGGGAGGATAGGAGAGATAGGGGCCTTACTGGCTGTCAGGAATTTCTTATTAATTTTTCCTTTTCTGGGTGTGTGCCCTGAGGTGACTATGTGGGACCTAGGCTCAGATATTCAAAAATAAATTAGGAAACTGATAACTAAGTTCATCTTCTCAAAGTATTCCTCTCTGAGTCAGCCTGCACAGGAAGGGGGATGGTGGTAGAGAATTTTTTCTCTTTTCATAGCGAAGATTGCTGTGCTCATGCAGTTTTGAAGCCTGACCTTAGGCAGTGCAGCTGATGTGAGCAGCTTTTTCTTGTCTCCAGGTCTGCTCATCTGGTCTGCAGAGAAGTGGGTTTTTTTTACCTTACAAGTTTAATCTCTGCTCTGGGCTCCTCCTTGGTTAGAGGAGCCCAAAGCTTAGTTTGACCAGATTAGCCCTTTCTGGAAGGAGGAAGAAGGCCTATTTGTCATTATCACTAGGAACATCCCCATCCTTACTGGGTAACCTTGAGGCTACCTGGGACGGGGAGACATTTATTCATTCTGCAGACTTCAGGGGCCATTTCCTGTGAACAGCCCATTCCATTTCACAGAACCCACCAAGATTGAAAAACCCAGGCTACCTTTTAAAAGCACCTCTGAGCTTCAGCTCTTTGGTTTGGAATGTGAAATAATGTAAACCTCTCCTGGCTCCCTTCCTCCCACCCCCATAACTAATGGAGCAAACAGTGTTGGCAGTTTTATATAAAAAGCTTGAAAATGGACTGGGACAATTTATTGGATGCTTACAAGTTGCCTGCTGGGTTTTTAATGCAAAAGACACTTTTACCTTAAATAATTGGCCTGAATGAAAACCTGAGAAAAGCTCGTTGTAAAAAAAATCAAAACAAATAACAAAACAAAAAAAAAATGAAAAATATAATCAGGGAGTGATTCTGGGAATTTATTATTCTGGTTACTGTTATGACTTGCAGTCCTCAACAATGCCCTTTCAGGCCTGATTGAACTAACAGTTCGGGCGGCTGTTGTGGGGTTGGAACCAGGCTAGGAAAGCTTAGTTTAAACCAAATCTTTGTGCTTCTTTGTATTTTAAAAATATTTGAAAGTAAATTTTCAGCCTGGTGTGTGGGTACTTAGCCACATGATTCCTATTACCACAAATGAGAGGGACACAGCTCACTCCTTGCATTTTCTGCTGTTTACCTATTTCCCGGTATAGTGGAAATTTCCATATTTACTTTTCAAGAAAAACACCCAGGAGGAAGGGTGTGTGTGTGTGTGTGTGTGTGTGTGTGTGTGTGTGTGTGTGTGTGTGTGTGTGTGTGTACTTATGTATCTTCCATAATTGCTATCTAGGATTATCCTTCCATTTTCTGGGGACTTTTCTATAAATTGAGGGGGAGGGGATAGAGGGATTGCCTCCACTTACTACTTTCCCAGAGGGGCGTGGTGGCTTGGGAAAGATGCTGGCTTTGGAGTCAGAAGGCCTGGATGAAAATCACAGTTCTTCTGAAGAGGTTTCCCCAAAGAGGGTTAGGGTTGCCTGAGACCCCAAAATACCAACATGCCGGGTCCTGCCAAAAGAATTCGACCCAAGACTTCTCAGCCAAAGAAAAACAAAATTTATTGAAAATTCTTTAAAAGTTTACCATATGGGGTAGACTCTTAAGGAACCAGTCTATGCTATGGCGCTCTCACAGAGAAAGTCTAGGGCATTCTGTGACACTCTCACACACATGGAGGGAAGATGGGATTCTTATATTACAGAGGAATCTAGGGGTGGTCTAGAGGAGGAGTTTGGGGAGGGTCTTCAGGAGGAGTTAATGAGGTCAATGCAAGAGTGGATTGATATTTAGATAGGCTCCAAGGTGGGAAGCAGATGGATAATGGAGGGCCAGGCTAGTAACAGAGGTTTGGGCCCAGCCGCTATGAAATACTTAAGGCCTCTGCAAATGCCTCATCAAGTGGGAAGATTCAATTAGACTTCAAGGGGTTTCCCAGAGCCTGTACCTCAAAGATTCAAGGAGAGCTCAAGGGGAGAGGGTCCCAGAGCCTACACCTCGTCACCTCCACTTACTAGCTCTGTGACCTTGGTCAAGTTACAGCCTCTTTGGGCCTTAATTTCTTCATCTCTAAAAGAAGGGGGTAGGAATAAATAACTTGTAAGGTCCCTCATGGCTCTAAATTTATGGCCCTCTGAAATTCACTGAGTGTGGTGTGGATGGCCTGTAACCTTAGCTAACTCTAAACTGTGACTGGTGAATCTGGAGCTCAGGAATTCTGAGATACCATGGGCCAAGCTGATGTTCAGTACTTTGTTTGAAAGGTGATAGAATCAAATAGGGGAATGAGAGAAATTATTATTAATTACTAATCATTTGGGGAGATCCAGAGTTCTACTCTTCTTCTCAAGTCCTGATTGTAAAAGTTCAGTCTCTTGAAGGACATTAGTGATAAAGAGACTGAATTAACTCTCCTCAGTCTGGGTCAGACCCCATCCTACCTTACTGGCAATTTAATCTAAGGTCAGGAAGCCCCTTGTGTTCTATTCAAACTTGGGTGGAGACAGATCTTTTGTTTAGATTAGCCCTAGACTGGGGGTGGTCTGAGTATGGAGAAATGATATCCCTGGGTGAAATGATGTCACTCAGCCCCTCATTGAACGCACTCTTTTTATATAAACTGTTAGCCCACCTGCCACCATGATTGTCTTTGATCTAAGAGAGATAGCCAAATGACTGCCCTTTTATTAATAACATGCTGGGCTTATTAATAAAATGATTAAATTATGCAGAAAACATATGTTGAAAGAGTGGGGTATTGTGGCACTAGGTTGCCTATGCTGGGAGGCAAACCTTCTCTGGTCAGAAATAGAGCATGTGAAAACCCCCTTGCTAATAGAATGGGATCAGCTTTGTATGTAGCTACTATACTTTCAACCTGGGCAAGATAAAAACAACGAAAGAATGGGGCCTTGAGACATTACAAATCTCTAAATCTCCAGGTCTCGGTTTTCCTTTTCTGTAAAGTAGAGGGTTTTGCCTATCTGTAGTCTCTCACAGCTCTAGGATGTTACGGTTATATAAGACCCCTTTGGGGCAGGTAGGTGACACAGTGCATAGAGTACCAGGCCTGGAGTCAGGAAGACCTGAGTTCAAATTTGGACTCAGATGCTGTGAGAAACGTGCTTATGAGGATCACAGGATTTCCCAGGGAAGGTCAGAGTTACACAGGACAAGCTTCTGCTGTCCACTGCTTCCCTGTGGGCCCTTAGGAAAATCCACATGAGAAGCCATTTAGGTGCTTCTAAGGAGGAAGTGGGTGTGGTGCTCTCTGGGAACATACCTAGACTGATACTGAACCAGGAGTGAGGTTATACAGTTCTGTCCTTCCTGATAAAGTTAGGGTCAGTGAAATCCCTCAGATTCCTCACTTTATTTCCCTACATTCTTTTTTTATGCAGATTACATGGGTGTGGTAGTGAGGATACTTGTGACCTGGGTGTGGCCTCTAGGGTCTGAGTTGGTTGCCACACCCCCACTTTTCTGGTTCCCCCTGGGGCCAGGATGGCCACTGTCTTAGTAAAATAAGTGAACTTCCTCACAGCTATTTATCTCCCAATAACTTTTGTGGGAGCAAAACAAGATACCATAAGAGCCTCTCTTACAGACACTTGCTTGCTTCGTGACAGTGGGCAAGTCATATAATCTTGTTTGCCTCAGTTTCCTCATCTGTAAATTGAACTGGAGAGGGAAATGGCAAACCAGGCCGGTGTCTCTGCTAAGAAACCCCCCCAAAAAAGAGGTCATGAAGAGCTAGACATAACTGAAAAGGATTGAACAACAACAACAAATACTCTCTTGCTTCTTCAGCCTATTCAGGGTTCTCACCTATTTTAAACCAATTCTTATGAGTTCCTATTTTCCCCCGGACCACATTAGGTACTAGCCAGCATTCGACCATGACATTGGCTCTAGGGTCAGAATGCCCAGGTTCCAATCCTGATTCTGACACTCCCTGTGGAATTTGGGGTAAAGTCCTTTAACATCCTTAGGCCTAAATTTCCTTGCTTGTAAAAGGAAGAAACTGGTCCCAAGAGCTCTGAAGATCCTTCTAGTCCTAGATACAATGATGACCTGGGATTATAGCAAGGCAAAAAGGCATTTATCTAAAACAGAAATTAAAGTAAATTAAAAAAAAAACCAGCAAGCCCTGTGCTACCCATTTCTTCAAAGTAACTCTTTTATCACAGGGAGGGTGTGAGACCCTCAGCTGTTTCCTCTGCTTCTTCATCAGCACCATACTGCAAGCTAGGGAACATGATCCCTGGATGAGCATGTGAGCCTTACAGTCTGAGAAGTATTGCAGTCTTGATGTCCAAAAGACATAGTACTGTTGAGGTTTGAGGTTTAGGGGAGACCCCAAAATATTGACATGCTGGGTCCTGCCCAATGAATTCAACTCGAGCCTTCTCTTAGCCAAAGAAAGATTAGCCATAATGCAATTATGCCATTAAAGATTTGCCATAATGGGTAGACTCTTAAGGAGCCTATGTATCTGTGAACCTTGTATTGATGAGCAGGCCAGAATAATCTGACACAGGTGAGTCTGAGCTAAAATGAATTTCAGCACCTTCATGAAGGCAAGATGGATCTTATATAAAAAAAATGGGAGGGATCTAGGGGTGATCTAGAGGAGGGGTTTGGGGAGGGTCTTGAGGAAGAGTCTAAGGAGGATCTAAGGAAGACTGAGGTGAGACTGCAGGAACTGGATTAAGGGTGGGAAATAGCTGAAGGCTACCTGGGTATGACAGATGATGGAGGGCTAGGCTGGTTTAAGGGTAACAGGTTTGAGTATAAGTATTTTGATAGGATCAAGGGTGAGAAGTAGCTGAATGATGGAGGGCTAGACTAGGTTAAAAGTAACAGAGATTTGGGCCTAGCAAAAATGAAAGGCTTATGGCCTCAGGCAAATGCCTCATCAAGTGGGAAGATTCAGGGTGGTTCCCAGAGCCTAAACCCCATCAGGACCTCAAAACCCTAAGTGGAAATCACGCCAGCCTTTAAGTGGTGCCTCTGAATAGGAATCCAGTTAAGCCTTGACCTAGAAGCACTGCTCCCTGGCTGTCATCTCAACAACCCAAAGTCTAGTAGGGTTCACAAGAAGCTTCTTGCCAATGGCCTCACCAGGAGCAATCTCTCCTGTCTCTTCCTCTTCTCCTCACCATCCTTTTCTCCCATTTCCTCTCCTCTTCTCTTCCTGCTCCTCTCACCCTCAGCTCCCTCAGGAGCCTTGTTCTCCCTGCTTCTTGTTTCAGCACATGCAGGAATAATAATAGTTGTCATTTCTATGGTCCTTTAAGGTTTGGAACATGTTCCACCTTTGACCCTCACAGCTCCATGAGGCAGTGGCTCTTATTAATATTATCACCATCATCCCCACCTTATGGGTGAGGGAACTGAGGCAGAAAAAAGTCATATGGCTAGTGTTTGAAGCAGTATCTGCAAACAGTATCTGGCACATAGTAGACACAAAAAATGTTTGTCGATTGATTGATTATTGATTGATTTGGAGTCAGGAACACTTATGTTCAATTCCTGCTTCAAATACTAGCTATGTGGTACCTGATTTTTTTTCATAATCCTGCAGACTTCCTCTTTCCTCCCTCCTTTCTGGATTCCCTTTATTTATTGTCTTCTCCTATTAGATTGTAAGCTCCTTGAGGGTACAGACTTTCTTTTTCTTACTTGTATCCTTAGGAGCTTACAATCTAATAGGAGAAGGCAACAAATAAAAATAATCCAAAAAGGAGGGGGAGGAAAGAAGGTCCCTGTCTTGGGGTGCATGGTGGAGCAGAGTCTAAGGAGTACAGCAGGTGGGAAATGAAGAGTTAGTTGACCCTCAGGTCAACCTTCTTTCAATGATGGCCTTAGGAAGAGCTCTTTGCTCAGCCCTCTGCCTCTCTGATTAGAAGGACAGAGAAGACTGAGGGTGCCAATTAATTGTAAATACCCAATCTGATGTAGGCTGCAGGATTACGAATTTGCTGATGATGAGGTTTTCTGGGAGTATGATCACAGTGAAGTCTAGTCCAGCAAACAGCATTAGCATACACCACAACACCTAGATGCTTGGAGAGAATGCAGGGACTGTCTCTGTATTTGGGGATTACACATTATATTCTAACACTGCTAGATGCTGCAGTAAATAGAATAATTGGCTTAGAAACCTGAGTTCACATTTGGCCTCAGACACTTTTTAGCTGTGTGACCCTCATCTGTCTGCCTCATTTTCCTAACCTACAAATAGCCCCTACTCTCAGGATTATTATGAGATCAATGAGATAATATATGTAAAGTCCTTTGTATAGTTTCTGGCACACACTAAGCACTTAATAAATGCATGTTCCCTCCCTCCTTCCCTCCCTGTCTTCCTCTTTCCCTCTCTCCCTCCCTCCTTCCCTCCTTTTCTCTCTCCCTCCCTCCCTTCCTTCCTTCCTTCCTCCCTTTCTCCCTCTCTCCCTTCCTCCCTTCCTCCCTTCCTCCCTCCCTTCCTTTCTTCCTTCCTTTCTTCCTCCCTCCCTTCCTTCTTCCTTCCCTTCCTTCCTTCTTCCCTTCCTTCTACCCTCCCTTCTTTTTCTTCCTTCCAGGCCCATTCCTTTACTTCTTGTTGAACCTAAACCCTTCAATCCTCAAACAGAAGTTTAGATGATATTTAGGACAGCACAAGACTCACCTAAAAGTATCTAGGAAGATGATTCTGTGCCAAGAAGAAGTTGAATGTTATAGATAAGATTGTATAAAACTCCAAGTATATCAAAATTGTATCTTTAATTTGCTAGGACTCTCCCATTTCAGGGTGAAAGTGTTCTAGACGAAGAGAGTTTTTACCAAAATGCAATTTCATCTTAGGGAAGTATTTGCTCATTTCAACTCTATCTTGTCCTCAGAGCTGGTCATTTTGTCATTTGAATTATTATAAGCCAAAAATTATTAAGTGCAAAAACTAAGTCCAAATAACATTAAGCCTGAGACACAAATCAAAAGTGTCTGTGAGCAAACAGAGGAGCATGGAGCCAGAAATAATAAGCAGCCTGGGTCTGTGAGGAGCAAACCATTTCAGACAAACTGGATTGCTCTACCTGATTGGGTTTGTAATTCTGTGCATTAAGGGAATGGAGCTAGAGTCAAGGTTTGGTGAGGCTATTTGATATAATTTGTTATGAAACTCATCTCAGAAAAGTCATTCAGTTGTTCTGGCTAACAATTTAGTCATATGGACCAAAGGCAAAAAGGAAAAATACGATTACGTTCCCTGCTGTGCAGATCAGTAGAAGATGCCAGGGACCAGGTCTTATTTGGGCAGCTAGGTGATACAGCGGATAATGTGCTAGGCCTGAAGTCAGGAGGGCTCATCTTTTTAAGTTCAAATCTGGCCTCAGACACTTACTAGCTATGTGACCCTGGGCAAGTCATTTAACCCTGTTTGCCTCAGTTTCTCATCTGTAAAATGAGCTAGAGAAGGAAATGGCCAACTACTTCAGTGTCTCTGCCAAGAAAACCCCAGATAAGGTCACAAAGAGTCAGAAACAACTGACAACAGGTCTTATTTATAAACGTAAATAGTTTGTTCTTTCCTTAGAAACAAGCAGTGTCTGACATGGTATGAGCATGTCACAGAATACCAGAAACTTATAACTGGAAGGTATCTCAGCAATTATTTAATCTGACCTCTACCCTGCCAATAATCTACTTTGCAAAATTTTGTTCAAGTCAACAACCTTTAGCTATGTGCCGGACTTTGTGCTATGTGATAGGGGTACAAAGCTAGAAATGAAACAGTCCTTATTCTCAAAAACCTTATATTTGACTAAGACTGAGCAGGGGAAACATGGACACAAATTAGTAAATAGGAAATATATGCAAAATAAATAGAAAGTAATTCTGAGGGGGGTCAGAGAAATGGGGGGGAATCCTCATAATTCTCTTAAAAATTAAAATTATTAATTTTTTCAATTAGTAAGCAGTTTTTAACTAGTCAGTCCCTCCTACACACATATCAACCCCTTGAGTGTATTCTAAAAATGAAATAAAGCCATCACATAGCTATATAGGTTGGCTAAACAAATTCCCACTTTAGCATGTCTGAAAATGTATTTCTCTTTGTGCATTTTAGGTTCATTACCTCTCTGTCAGGAGGTATTTGGAATGTTTCATCCTTGTTCTTTTGGACTCTATTTATTTATTTTTGCTTTTTTTGAGGGGGAGAGCAATTGGGGTTAAGTGACATGCCCAAGGACACCTGGCTACTAAGTGTGTCAAGGGTCTGAGGTTGGATTTGAACTCAGGTCCTCCTGACTCCAGGGCCAGTGCTCTATTCACTGTACCACCTAGCCATCCCTTGGACTCATAATTTGTCATTGCTTTAATCAGGGTTCTAAAGTCTTTCAAAGCTGTTTGTCTCTATAATGTTTTCATCATTGTAAAAATTGTTTTCCTACTTCTACTCACTTTGCTCTGCATCTGTTCATAGAGGTCTTTGAAGTTTCTTCTAACATTCTCAAAAAATGGTTATCTAGCCTTTGCTAGAGAAGAGGAATCCATTGCCTCCCAAAGCAGCCCATTACATTTTTTGATAGGTCTAATTTTAGGATGTTTTCTCTAACATCAAGCCTAAATCTGCCCCTCATTTACTTTTAACCATTCCTCCGTCCAATTAGAATAAGCACCTAGTGCATTCCTTCAGAGATTACCTTCCTTTTATACTTTATACATGTTGTCCACCCCAATAAAATGTAAGATCCTTAAGGGCAAAGCCCATATTTTTGCCATCCTTTGTATCTCCAGGGCTTAGCAGAATGCCTGTGAGAAAACGATTAATAAATGTTCATTGACTTTGACTTACTAACTACCACTGTCCTTCCTAAAATGTGGAACCTAGAATTGAATGGCTGTGGTCTGACTAGGGTGAAGTACAATGAGATTTGTGTCATTTGCAAATGTGATAAGCATGCCCACTGGGCCTTTATCCAAATCACCAATGGATATGTTAAACACCACAGGGACAAGGACAAATATCTGGGGTGGCACAGTGGACTGAGTGCTGGGCATGGAGTCCGAAAGACCTTGGTTAAAATCTAGCCTCAGACATGGGACTGAACAAGACACTAAACCTGTTTGCCTCAATTTCTTCATCTTTAGGATAGAGCAGTGGTTCTCAACCTTCCTAATGCCACAACCCTTTCATACAGTTCCTCATGTTGTGATGACCGCCCCCATCCATAAAATTATTTTCATTGCTATTTCATAACTGTAATTTTGCTACTGTTATGAATCCTAATGTAAATACCTGATATGCAGGATGTATTTAAATTGAACAGAACCCCAGGTTGAGAACCGCTGGGATAGAGATAATGGGACCTGCCTCCCCGGGGTTGTTGTGAGGATCAACTGAGATGATATTTGTAAAACTTTTTAATATAGTAGATATTATATAAGTTATCATTATTATCATTACTATTATTTTGACAAGTTCTGTTAAGAGTTACTACTTTTTGGAGGCTACCATTCAACCAGTTCTGAACCTACCTCACTAGACCATCATCTAGCTGACGTCACTTCTTGTCCAGAATAAACCATTAGCAGCTTCGTTAAATACTTTCTTAAAATCTAGGTAGCCCCCAGAATTCCCTTACACTACCTTTCTAGATGACCTTCCTAAAAAGGCAGTGGGCACATGACCTCTTCTTGATGAAGCTATACTGGTTCTTTGTTCTAGTTGCTTCTTCTTCAGTTGTACATTAACCACCCCTTTAATTATACATTCTAGAATTCAGTCAGAAATCAAAGTCATGCTCACTGGTCTACGGTTTATTGATTCCATTCTCTCCCCCCACCCTCATCCCCTGCCTTTAAAAAATGTTTGTCCTTCTTCAGGCCTGTGATATTTCTCCCCTTCTCCACGATGTTTCCAAGTTACTGAGAAGGGCTCAGCAATCACATCTTACAATCCCATCAGTATCCTGAGATGTAATTGGTCTGCATCTAGTGACCTTAGCTCAACATGGAGAGCTAGGGATTCTCATTGATTTTCCTGCTTGGTTTCAACTTGGTGGCTACTTTTACTTTGATTTTTCATTTCCCAAAACCATTCTCCTTGACATAGAAAAGAGAAGGGGGTGGGGTTGGGTGGGGGAGATGAATTTAGGATCTCTATCTTTTCTGCATTGTCTCTTATTAATATCTTTTCTGCTCCTCACAGTGGTCCTACGTCTTCTTTGTTCCTTCTCTCTTCTCCAATGCACATTTTTAAACCCTATCTTTTATTGTCCTTGGGATTCCTCCTAAGCCTCAGCTTCCATCGATCTTTAACACTTCTGATAGGATTCTTACAAGACTTGAACACACTTTCATATGTCATCCTCCATTACTAACCTTTACTTCCATCTTCTTTGCTCCCCATGTGTCCACATCTGTCCATTTAGACAACTCCCCCTTGGCTCTTCACCAAAGTTGTTTCTCTTTATGTCTTAAGAACCTTGTTCTTGAGAGTGTCCCATACTTAGTGGACTGCTGTCCTCTGTTGAATTTTAATTCATCAGATCTAACCTTTTTTGTTTTTTCTGGATCCTTTGAAATTGCTTTCCCTCAAATCTAGTATGTGTGACAGACTATAGTTGCTTGTTCTTCCCTCCTTTATCACAAATACTAAGATGGGGTGGCCTTTTCCCCTTAAGATTCCCATCATTTCTAGCTGCTCTCCAATCTTTTCTTCTTTTGCTCATTCACACAATCTATACCTATTGCCTCTCTTTCTCATTACACGAATGACTCACCTCCCTTTCTGGTCATACATGCCTTTGAAAATTTTATTATGCTACTTCACATGCAGGTGAGGTCCCTTTTGGTAACATGTTCCAGCCTACTTAAATTCAGTTCAACAATTTATTAAACATTATATGCAAGACACTGCAGCGGGCACCAAAGGTACACGGATAAAACATTACGTTCCTGCTCTTACAAAGCTTACAGTTTTCTGGGGGACACAGCTTATACCTCCATAATTATAACGCATGATACTGGGCAAAGAAAAGATCCAGACAATGTACTCTATGACATTTGGGAAGAGAGAGAGAACGTTTTCAGCTGGGGAAGATCAGGGAAGGATTTATGAAGGAAATGATATTTGAGGAAGACAAATATTTCCAAAGGTAAAGACGAGGAATAGTCATAGAGGTAAGAGTAGAATAAGGAGAGGGTGCTGTTCAGAAGCCAAAGAAACAGAAAGCACACAAGAGAAAGAAATCATCAAATCACGTGCTGTAGGAAGATCAACAAAGAGGGAGCATTTTATCTGGGTCTTGAAAAAAGCCTAGAATTTCTGCAGGTGGAGAAAAGGTAAGGGGCAAGGACAAGAGGTGGGGAAGGGTATTCCAGACATAAAGAACAGTATTAACAAAAATACTAACAAAAATAGAATTTCTTGCCTCGCAAGAAATATACTGTATTCATATTAGAAAAAACCATTTTGGAAAATATTCACTGGATTTTGTTCTACAACTAGAACTGAAACCTAATTTGCAACAATTTCTGACTTTCATCAGAATAAGCTCTAAAATATTTTAGTACAGAATGCTTTACTTCAATAGTGTGTTATCTGGCATGGAAACTGACTCCTTTACCCTGCTCTGCCTACCCTCCTCCAATACCAACACAGATATTTTTTTTTTATTGAATCATCCCAATGTGAACAACTGGAAAACGCACTCAATTTTTCATTTCTTTTCAGGCTGACATGAAAGTGACAGGAGGGAGGAATATAGATCCTTTGAAAAATCTATAGGAAACAGATACTTTGGATTTTTTGAGATAAGCTACTCTTTCACAGCCTAAAGCATAGCTGCTAGAACGTTTATGTGTCGGTAGAAAAAATAAGGAGGGGGGAAGATGAGAGGGCATATATGTTTATTTTTAATGGAGACCTTCAGGAAGCTCCCTTGAAAGTTAAAATATCCCTGCTGTTTCTTAAGTATAGAAGATGCATTCTGCTCCAACAGCTGAAGTTTCCCCGGGATAGTGTGACTCTCTATGTGATAGATGCTCCATCAAATTTTCTTCTGATTAGTTTTTGTTTTTATTCAATCTTTTAGTTGTGTTTGACTTTATGTGACCCCATGGACTTTGTCCATGGAATTTTCTTGGCAAAGATACTGGAGTGGTTTACCATTTCCTTTTCCACTGTGTCCCCATTGTATATTTAAGGAACTGAGGCAAGTAGAGGTTAAGTGACTTGCCCAGGGTCACACAACTAGTAAATTTCTGAGGCTGGATTTGAACTCAGATTTTCCTGACTCCAGGTTCCATGCTCTATCCACTGCACCATTTAGATGCATATATGTGTGTGTATACACAGCTAGCAAGTGTCTGAGATCAGATTTGAACTCACAAAGATGAGTCTTCCTGACCCCAGGCCTAGCGCTCTATTTACTGCACCGTCTAGCCATCCATCATTAGTTTTCTAGTATTTATCCATTTTCAAGCCTCTCATAAGCCAAAGAAGAACTTCGTCTGCTCCATGTAGTGATTCCCTAAGCCCTAGATAAAGCTTGACCTTTGATTTTGGCTAATTGGTTAAAATCAGGGTTAGTAATACTTCTTTGGAGAGTAGAATTTTCCTGTTTCTAGGAAAGATGAGATTCATTTAATAGAATGGATGCTAACAGTGCCTTCCCTCCCTCATACCTCTGAATCCCCTACATACACATAAGTCAATTAAATTAATAGACAGTCTGGACTCAAAGGCAGATGACCATTTAAGTACAGGTAAACCAGAGGCCTGGTTTTATTAATATAGAGATGAGAAAATTCCCTCTATCGGTACTGGTCAGCACATTCTCTATAACTTAGAATCTTAGAGAATTGCCTAGTTCCCTGAGAAAGTTAGTCACATATAAATACATTTCAGAAAAAAATCAGGAAAATCATAAAGAAGTCATATTGCTTTAATTATGTCTTGGAATGCACTATCATTTCTTCTTTCTTCTAATTCCATTGCATCATGTGATACTCACCAGAATTATTCACAGGAGCTTTTCATTTCAAGTTTAGATCTTATGAAGATTGTTAAACTGAATACTAGTAAATCCTATGCTCAGGCTATGTGAGCTTCCTGCTATGAATTTAATAATATTATATATAAAGTCAGAGAAACAGGAAAATTTATGCAGTGATATAGACTGAAGTAGGTGTCAGGAAACAGTTCTTGTGATGACAAGAGCAATGTAAATGGAAAGAATGAAAAACAAAACTGACCAGAGAGAAGTGGGGGGAAAATGCACCTCATTCTCTTCATTGTAGAGGTGAGGGGTTGTGGGTAATGAATAGTGCATACGTTATCAAATATGCTCCATTTGCTTCTTGCTTTCTGGATATGGAATGTGGTATTTGATAAAGAAAAGGGTAAGGAAGACCATCTGAACCAAACCAGCCACCATGTATGTCAAGATCTTGTATACCGCATTTCACATCTATGGTCACCATCTTTCTACTAAGAAGAGAAACATTCCCGTAACACTTCTGATTATTGTACATCAGAACTCAAGTGCTTTTTCTGCTTTTATTATTTTCATTTGTACTTGTGTATATTACGTGCTTGGTTCTACTTTCTTAATTCTATATAATTTCATATGCTTTCTCCTGTGTTTTTCTAAATTCTTTACATTGGTTGTTTCTTGCAACACAATAATATTGCATCACATTCATATGCCAAACTTTGTTTATTCCCAATAATTACATATTCTAGATAATAAATACTGATTTTTCTCATTTTTACTACTGAAAAATGCTGGTATGAATATTTTGTTATGTATTTGTTTTACATATACATGTATATATATAGTTATGTATATGTAATATTTGTTTTATGTATATGTTTATATATGTTATTTAACTTCCTTTTTATTAATAATTCTTCTCTTAGTTATACTTGTGATAGATTTTTTCCTTATTTTGTTTATCAGACCTCTAGGTGGTACAGTGGCTAGATGAAAGTAAACTTGTCACAAAGAGTTAAGTTCAAATCTGGTCTCTCACACCTAATAGTTATGTGTCCCTGGGCAAGTCCTTTAGTGTTTTCTTTCTCTATTTTTTTATTATAATATAGGGATAATAATAGAATCCAGTCAATCAACTTGCATTTTTTTTTTCTTTTTTGGAGGTGGGAGGGCAGGGCAATTGGGGTTAAGTGACTTGCCCAAGGTTACATGGCTAGTAAGTGTTAAGTATCTGAGGTCAAATTTGAACTCAAGTCCAGCTGACTCCAGGGCTGGTGCTCTATTCACTGCGCCACCAGATGTCCCAACAAGCATTTATTAAACACCTTTTGTTGTTGTTGAGTCATTTCAGTCACCTCCAACTCTTTGTGATCCCACTTGAGGTTTTCTTGGCAGATATACTGGAATGGTTTGCATCTCTAGCACATTTTACAGACAAGGAGCTAAGACAAAACAGGGTTAAGTTATTTACCCAGGGTCACACAGCTAGTAAGCATCTGAGGTCAGATTTGAACTCAGGAAGTGAGTCTTCTTGATTCTGGGGCCCACTATCCACGTTGCCCAAATTAAACACCTACATGGTTCAGAGTGGGGATGCAAAGAAAGGTAAAACTTCAGACTGACGGGAGATTAAAATAAGATAATATTTGTAAAAGTGCTTTTGAAGCAGTAAAGCACCATATAAATGCTAGTATTGATGATGATATGACCTTTTATATTTACAACAAATATCCATTTATAATTGGCTGTGGTATATATTGTAAGATGCTAATCCAACCTCATTTTTTCTAAGCTTCTTTCCCATTTTCCTTGAAGTACTTGTGGTATAGTGAATCATTGTCCCTAGTAGTTTGTATTCTTGGGTTTACTGAATACTGGACACATACATTTGTTTATTTCTGGGTCTTGTTGCTCTAACAATCTTCTTTCTAATTTATTAACAAATATAAAATAGTCTTAAGAACTGCAACTTTTTAATATAATTCAGTCTCTTAGACTACTATGGGCCATTCATTCCTGTCTTTTTCAATATTTACTTGGAGAATCTAGACATTTCATGCCTCTCAGTGAGTATTGTTGCCATTTTGTCTAATTCTAGAAAGTCACCTCTAGCTAGGCTGATTGGTCTCCCACTAAATCTGTAAATTAGTTTAGGCAGGAGAGTTATTTGCATTATATTGGTATAGTCTAACCAAGAACACTGAATAACTACATAATAATTGAAACCTTTGTTTATTTTTTGGAGAGTATTTTTTTGTGTGTGTGTGATCGTGTTTGTTCTTTCTTTTCTTTTTAAAGTTTATTGACTTGTTTATTTACTTTTAGTTTACAAGATTCATTTACAGAATTACTTGAGTTTCAGATTTTCTCCCCTCCCTTCTTCCCGTCCCTGCCTTGGTGGTGTACCATCATGTATGGGATCTGCAAACACTTTCACATTGTACAATAGTCTTGTTGTATAGAAGCGTTGTAACCAATGGGGCAAATAATGTGAAAAGAAAGAGAAAAAAAAAAGAAACAAAACCAAACATGGAAGAGAACAATAGCATGTGTTGCTTCAGTCTCCATTTAAACTCTGGTCTTTCTAGATCTTTCTCTGAGTGTAGACATCTCCTTCCATTCTGAGACTTGTAGAGTTGTCTTTTAACTGTGCGTTGCTGAGAAGAGTCCAGTTTATCAAGGTTGGTCGTCACACATATGATGTATCTGTGACTATGTACAAATTTTTCCTGGTTCTGCTTTTCTCACTTAGCATCAATTCATATAAGCCTCCTGGAGAGTATTTTGTAAGTTCTATATTTGTCTTAGTAGTTTATCTCTAAAATTTTATGCCTTTGTGGTTATTTTGAATGGAAGTTTTCTTTCTATGAATTCCTCCCAGTTTTTGTAAGTACTTTATAAAAACACTGCCTTTAAATTTATGCTTTTACCCTGCTACTTTGCCATGACTTTAATTATCTTGATTAGTTTTTATGGTGATACTTCAGATTTTCTAAATAAACCCTCAGCCCCTCCCTCTTCCAGATGCCATCAGATTTGAGTTTTAATCTGTACTACTTATGGGATCAAATTATTTAACATTTTACTTTTCTTGTCTTAAAGGATAAGGGTAGAGGGAGTTCTAGAAATGATCTTTAATGTTCCCTCTAACTACACATTTATTTTTCAGTTTAGTTGACAAACATTTATTAAACACTTACAGTGTGTAAGACAAGGTTCTAGGTGCTGGGGATATAAAAACATACATGGGACAGACCCTGCCCATAAGGAGCTTATATTCTGCTGCACAGGGGCTGGAAGAGGGAGAGATAAGACACTTTTACAAGCATGTGAATGTAAAGTATATACAAGAGATGTAAAGCAATTTTAAGACATAGGAAGCATTAATTACCTTTGGGTGGAGATCAGGAAAGGCCTCATGCAGGAAGCTAGAGATTCCATAAGGAAACAGTGAACAGAGAGTGCACTTCAGACAACCATAGAATGTTATTTTTGAGAAACAGCCAGCAAGCCAGTTTGACTAGAATAGACAGTGTGTGAAGGAAAGTAATAGGAAGGAAGACTAGAAAAGCAGATGAGAGTCAGAGTCTGATATGCTTTAAATGCCAGCCTGGGGATTTTGGATTTTATCTTCGAGGCAGTAGAGAATTGAAGACTTTTATGGGGAGGAGGGGGAGGGGAGGAGGGAAGAGGGGGAATATGACATGGTGAAATCTGTGATTTAGGAATACAAAGTTGGCAGCTATATGGGGGATGGAGTGGAGGGATGAGAGGCTTGAGTAAAGGAGATTGATTAGGTGGCGATTGCCATAGTCAAGGCAAGAGGTGAAGAGAATGCATATGGGATGAATGGGTAATATGTGAGAGCAAAAGAAAGAATGCATCATGGGGATGGCAAATCAACAAGATATGGCAACTGGTTGCATATGGGGATTCAGGGAAAGGAAAGAGTCAAGGTTACAAACCTGTGTAACTAGAAGGATTGTGGTGCCATTAACAGAAGTAGTGATGTTTAGAGGAGGCAAGACTTTAGGGGAAAATATAATGAGTTCTGAATTGGACATATTGAGTTTGAGATGCCCACATGACATCCAGGTGAGGCAGTCCAGCAGGCAGGTGGCCAAGGCAGGGAGTATAGAGAAGGGAAAAGGACTCAGGATAGAGTTTGGTGTGTCAGGAGGCAGATGATCCAATCCAGGTGTCCGACAAGTGAGTGGTTAAATAGGAAGGAGAACAACCAAGACTGAGCAATGTCATAGAGCTGGAAGGAAAGAGAAAGAGAGAAAAGGTGTTCCATAGCATTTTTTAAAAAGATGAAACAGAGAAGTTAAGTATGGTGAGAAATGGCCATTGGATTAAGCAGTTAAAAGACCATTGGTACATTTAAAGACAACAGTTTTAGTCAAGTGGTGGGGCTGGAAATCAGAATGAAAGGGATTGAAAAGCATGTGAGAGGTGAGGAAATGGAAACAATGAGTGTAGATAACCCTTTCTAGGAGCTGCTTTTGAAAGGAAGGAAAAATATAGAATGAAAGCTGAAGGGACTGGCAAGGCCAACTAAAGGGTTTTTAGGGTTGCCGGACAGCTTGGCATGATTAGAGGTCGCAGGGGATAAGAAGAGATTGAAGGTGAGAGAAAGAGGAAGGAGAAGTTGGGAAACTTCTGGTGGAGCCCATCAGTCAAGGTGATTGATTACTTCCACATTTTACCATTTCACTACTTCTTTCTGTCTCTGATAGATGGTCAAAGCAATACACAATCACTCTGTTTAAGGGCAGATGCTGTGTTATTTTGTCTTTGTACCTGTAACATCTAAAACTGTGCCTTGCACATAAGATGATTGGCATTTAATTAGTGCTTGTCTTGTTAGAGAACTAGGGATTAATATATTGCATAGGATTTGGGAACAGCTTTTAGAACTGAATGCATTCCATTTCAATAAGTCTGAGGTGGGGGGGCGGAGCCAAGATGGGGTGGCGGAGCCAAGATGGTGGCGTAGAAGCAGCAAAGCACCACAGCTCCCACACAAACACACTAAAAACTCATAAAATGGGACTCTAAACAGATTTTCAAGTTCCAAAACTCTGCAAAAGACAGAAAGCACATCTGTTGCTATAGGCAGCGCAGCAGGCAGGGCTCTTTGCAGCAGTCTGGGACCTGCAGCCGAAACCCCTGCCGGGTAAGGCCCTGGGGCATCGGGCGGGGAGCCATGTCTATAGGAGACCAGATCGGCTGCCCTGGAGGCACAGTTACTACATTTATCAGGCCAGAAGACAAAAAGGCTAAGAGAAAGGTCAGTGGATTTTGCTAACTGGGGAGGAGAAGAGCAGGTCTGGCCAAATTGCTCCCAGGGCAAGGAAGCAGTTGGAGGGCGGCTGTAGCAGCAGGAACGGAGCAGCAGCAGCTTCCACTGGGATGCTTCAGAGCCCTAGGCCTGCAGATAGCAGAGGGACTGACGCGATCCATCGGGGCCAAGGGCTCTTGCGTTGAGCGGCCTGGATCTGGATCGTGGTCTTGAGTGGTGGTCCTGGGGTGCGCTTTTAGTGAGCCAAAGCTGGAGGGGGGGCTGCAGCATCCAGCCCTGTAAGGGCCCCAGAGATTTGGGACAGAGCTTTCCCCCTC
>JAQQSW010000273.1:25069-41778 GCA_028646575.1 Pseudocheirus occidentalis
TGAGCATGGTAATAATTCTTTTATCTTTCCACGTAAGAAGCGTAGTATTATTCTTTCTGTATGCAACTGTTTTAGTGCTTGAGAGGGGACATCCGAGTGATATGCTAGAATTCCGATGTCCCCTGAGAGGGGACAGCGGAGTACAAATTAAGAAGTGACTTGTAAACCTTAAAGTCTCATCTGAATGCTAGTTATTATTATTGAGCCTTCTTAGTTGGTATTTTATATGTCTCTTCTTAAAATTTATATTTTTAAGATTAGGTTTTTTTTAATTGAGTCATTTTAGGTCATCAAAGTATTTTTATGATTGTGTATTAGATAAATATGAAATTAAAATAAAAGAAATAAAACACCTTAGAGACCCACCCTAAAATAATAGGCTATGCATGCTTCTAGCTTTTCTTAAAAGTTACAATGCAGTCAAAGTAGTATCAATTGGGGTTTCTTTGTGGCCAAAAATATCAACTTCTCTGGACCCAAAATTTTCCCTTAAGCCCACTTAGTTGCTTCTTTCTCCTTTTCAGCAAATTCATGTGCCAAGATAGCTCAATCATAGATTTCAAAGCAGAAAAGAGCCTAAGTGATCGTCTAGTACAATCCCTTTGTTCACAGAGGAGGAAACAATCTCAGAGTGAGGTGACTTACCCAGGGTCACACAGCTAGTAAGTGGCAAAGACTACCCAAACTCAGATCTCCTTTACTCCTAGTCTCATATTTGCTCTACTCCATAATTCTGACAGAGTAGAAAATAGATCTGGAATCTAAATTTAGAGCCTTTATATCAAGTTTTTTTTTCCTCTGAAACTAAATTTGGAGCCTTCATATCAAGTTTTCTCTCTGAAATGTAATATCTGTGTGATCCCAGCTATAGTTCCTTAACCTCCTTGAGTCTGCTTACTCATCCATAACATGGAGATATAGCAGCATCGCCTACCATGCAGTCATTGGAATGAAAATTCTCCATAATTCTCAAATAGGCATATATGCACATAGCACTTTAATGTTATTTTCTTTTCTTTTTTTCTTTAGTTTTTGGAGGCAATAGAGGTTAAGTGACTTGCCTGGGGTCACACAGCTATTAAGTGCCTAAGTCTAGATTTGAACTCAGGTCCTCCTGATGCCAAGGTCCATATTCTAACCACTGCATCAC
Organism: Pseudocheirus occidentalis; assembly: GCA_028646575.1. Classification (NCBI taxonomy): domain Eukaryota; kingdom Metazoa; phylum Chordata; class Mammalia; order Diprotodontia; family Pseudocheiridae; genus Pseudocheirus; species Pseudocheirus occidentalis. The sequence continues at coordinate 26,220 of JAQQSW010000273.1, forward strand.
CCTTATTATTTAATTTTCATCTTCATCTTTTTGTTGTTCAGTCATTTCAGTCACATCTTACTCTTTGTGATCCTCTTTGGGGTTTTCTTGGCAGGGATACTGGAGTTGTTTGCTATTCCCTTCTCCAGCTCATTTTAAAGATGAGAAACTGAGGCAAACTGGACTAAGTGATTTGCTCAGATAGTAAGCTAGTAAGTGTGTGAGGCTAGATTTGAACTCTGTAAGAAGAGTCTTCCTGACTTCAGGCACAGTGTTCTATTCACTGTGCCATGTAGCTGCCCTTCACGTTTTTATGGAACTCAAATAGGAATGGTTCTAGGATAAATTGCTTTCCAGTGATTATTTTTTATATATAATATTCTGTGGACTATTGTACTATACAAGTGGATTTTTCATAACTGAGTAAAAGTGTTAGATTATTTTAAAAAGTCTTCTTCATAGTTCTTAAAGCTATTGGGTGGCTTCTAGAATGCCATACTCCTTGAATAAATTCTCTGTGAAGTTGAAATCTTTTGCCATAAATATTCCTTCAGTGCACTGGCCCAGATGATTGACCTTTTCTTCCAAGACAGATTTAATCCCAAATATATTGAAAGCAATTAGAACCCTGAATTTGGAGCTTTGAAACACAAAATAGATACTAGTAGTAAATCATTTATGTCAAAGAGAATGGGGAAAATAAATCATGACATAGGCAAGATGGGAAAACTTCAGAGGCACTGAGATGATGCTAATCTCACAAAGAAGTTTTTAAAAAGTGACACTTGGGAACCTTTCAGACAACCAGTGAGAAACTTCCTGGCACTTCTATCTCTGATCAAGGGCAACAGAAGGAGGAAATACATAAGATGAACATAAATTCAACCAGCTGGCTTACCCACAGTGGGATTATCTAAAGCAGATAGACTAGGTTTTTAAAATTAATGCATGTCACTGACTGTGTAAATTCTTGATTTAGAATAATTGTGTGGGAAACATGCATGTGGGGAAAGCTGCCCATGAAGTACTTCTATTCCCTGGGAAGACTTTACAAAAATGTTTTCAATAGCTATGGGTTGAATAACATGGCATCCAGGGACTGTATCTACTTTAAAAAGCGCTTCACCATTCTTTTATATAAAGATCTGATTATTTTCTGGCTAATTCTCCCATGCCTCCTTTTCCCTTTTCATGAATAAATCTCAATGTAGTATTGCTTTATGAAATAGATGAGAAGGTGTCAAATATTCGGTGGATGCATTGCCTTTTTGTTATGACTGTAATACTTATAGTAAGTGAGGGGTTATATGGTGGCAATGTCTCCTCCTGTAGATCCAGAGACTGGATCTCTGACTCTGACTGCAGAGTGAAAGTTCACTGCAGATTTTGCACCATCTATGTGGCTTTTTCTAGAGCTTATTCACATATCAGGCTCCAACTGACATCACTTCATTTATGTTGTTATTGTTTAATTATTTCTGTCATGTCTGACTCCTCATCATCCTATTTGAGATTTTCTTGGCAAAGATAATGGAGTGGTTTGTCACTATTTTTCTCCAGCTCATTTTACAGATGAGAAACTGAGGCAAACAAGTTTAAGTCACCTGTCCAGGATCACACAGCTAGTAAATGTCTGAGATCACATCTGAACTCAGTTCTTCCTGACTGTATACACACACACACACACACACACACACACACACACATGCATGCATATTTTATACATACATATGTGAGGACATTTTGCTGCCACACTATAGAATGTAAGCTCCTCAAGGGCATCTACTGTTTTATTTTGGTCTTTGTGTCTTCAGGGACTAGGAAAACATCTGAAACATAGCATACGGTTAAAAAAATGCTTGATGATTGATATGACTGACTAATTGAATATGCCTATGCCTGTGTTTTCTCAGAGGGTAGAACCTCCTTATGTACAAGAGTCTTGATTTACTTTGAGACCCAAAGGGCAATTAAAAGACTCATAATGGATGTGAATAAGCTGCAAAGAGTTGTTAATGATGACTTGCCTGAGGAAATGAGCTAAAATATGTCATCAAGGGCTTGCGTGCCATGAAAAGGGCACAAAGATGGGCAAGAATTAAACAAGATGAGAAGTTAGGAAGTGGACTTCCAGAGACAAGAGGCAAGAGGCAAGATAGCAGAGTAGAGAAAGCATCTAAGTTCTCCCAACATTCCCCTCCAAAAAAACCTTAAAATAATGCTTCAAACTGAATTCAAGAGGAACAGAACCCACAAAAGGCTGGGAAAAAGCAGTAGTCCAGCCCATGACACTGTCCATGTTGCAGCAACAAAAGATGTGGATCTTAAAGATGGCAACAGCTGGGGGGGGGGGGGAGGTGGCACAGTGAATAGAGCACCAGCCCCAGAGTCAGAAGGACCTGAGTTCAAATATGGCATCAGTCACTTAATACTTACTAGCTGTGTGACCTTGGGCAAGTCACTTAACCCCAATTGCCCTGCCCTCCAAAAAGCAAAAAAAAAAAAAAAAAAGATGGCAACAGCAGCAGCAACAGTTTGGGGAGCTCTTAGGTGGATGATAATCATAACACCTCGGAAGCACCAAAAATTTCTAGACCCCAAGCACTAGCTCGGAAAACATCTGTGTAGAAAAACCTGAAATCGGTTACAGTTCCCTCCATTCTCCAACCCAGGAAAAGAGCTCAATTTTAATATAAGGTTGAAAGTCAAGAAATTGGCTAAGGAGATGAGCAAAGAACAATAAAAGAGCCAGGTCATGAAAAGGTGACAGGGAAGATAAAGACATAAATTCGGAAGAAGACAATGATATAAAGATAGCTACAAGCTAAGCCTAAAAGGAAAAGTATATATATGAATTGGACAACAACAAAAAAAAAAGTTGCCTACCCAGAAAAACTGAGTCGCATCCTGCAGAGGAAAATGGATATATATTGAAGGAGAGGATTTTCAAGCATTCCTGATGAAAAGACCAGAACCAAATAGAAATTTTGACTTTCAAATAGAAGACTCAAGAGAATCATAAAAAGGTAAATATGAAAGAAAAATTGTAAGGGACTTGATAAAGTGAAATTGTTTAAAATGTGAGAAGATGATATATGTAACTCCTAAAAATTTTATCATTGTTAGCACAGTTAGATGAACTCTACTTAGACAGAGGACATTTGGGTGAATTTGTTTATTTTGAGATGACAGAAAAAAAAAGAATGGGCGATAAAGAAGGATGCACTGAGAAAAGGAATCAAAGAGCTTGGAATATAGAGGTCTAAGGAGCTAGGACTAAAACCAAGAATCACCTACCCAGCAAAACTGAGTATAATGTTTCAGGGGAAAATCTGGTCATTCAATGAAATAGAGGATTATCAAGCATTCTTGATGAAAAAACCAGAGCAGAAAATTTGACTTTCAACTACAAGAAGCAAGAGAAGCATAGGAAGGTAAACAGGAAAAAGAATACACAAAGAACTTATTAAAGCTGAACTATTTACATTCCTGCATGGAAAAATGATAATTGTAACTCATAAAACTTTTCTCAGTATGAAGATAGTTGAAGGGAATATATATGTATAGGTGTATGTGTATATAAATATATATGTAAGTGTGGGTATATGTATGTACATGTATACATAGAGAGGGCACAGGATAAGTTGAATACAAAGGGATGATATCTAAAAAAATAAAATTAAGAGGTGAGAGGGGAATTTATGGGGAGAAGGAGAAAGGGAGAAAGAGAGATCAGGGCAAATTATTTCATATAAAAGAGGCAAGAGAAGACTGCCACAATGGAGGGGAAGAGCAGGAAGGTGAAAGGGAATGGGACAACCTTCCTCTCATTAAATTTAGCTTAACAAGGGAATAACATACACACTCAATTGGGCATATCACCCTACAGGAAAATAGCGGGGTAGGGGATAAGAGGTAGGATGATAGAAGGGAGAGCAGATTGGGGGAGAACATTTTTGCTCTCATTTCATTTCAAACATTTTTGAAAAGGGATAGAGTCATAGGAGAAAACTGATATGCAAATGCCAAGTCAAATTCCCTATTATTTGAGCCGACAATATCACTAGATATCAAAGAGAAGGACCTACATGCACAAAAATGTTTAGAGGAGCTCTTTTTGTAGTGACAAATAAATTGAAACTGAGGGGATGCCCATCAACTGTGGGATGACTGAACAAGTTGTCGTATATGATTGTGATGGAATGCCATTGTGCTAAAAGAAATGATGAGCAGGGTGGTTTCAGAAAAATCTGTGAAGACTTATATGAACAGATATAAAGGGAAATGAGCCAAGCAAGGAGAACAGCGTACATGATAATAGCAATGTTGCCATGATGATCAACTGTGAGCTATGAACGCAGAATAAGGAATACTTTTTTCACTTTCTTTACGTTCCTTGCATTTTATTTTATTTTTTTTGCAATATGTGTTTATATGGAAATATGTTTTGCATGACTTCACATGTATAATTGATATCAAATTGCTTGCCTTCTCAATGGGTAGTTGAGGGATATGAGGGAGGGAAAAATTTGGAACTCAAAAAAATTTTAAAGAATACTAAAAATGTTTTTAAAAATAAATTAGGGGGGCGGCTAGGTGGCGCAGTGAGTAGAGCACCGGCCCTGGAGTCAGGAGTACCTGAGTTCAAATCCAGCCTCAGACACTTAACACAAAAAAAACTAGCCGTGTGACCTTGGGCAAGTTACTTAACCCCAACTGCCCTCCAAAAAGCAAAAAAAAAATAAAAATAAAAAATAAATTAGGGAGGGTTTTCATTAAATTTGTGCTTTACCAAAGCATCAAAAAGCAACAGTGATTTTCTGGGAGCTGAGCATTTGCCTAGGGGTTGCTGAAGTAAGCAACACAAGCTGTTTAGCCAAGAGAACAGTTTGCCCATTCTGCTCACCTCTCCACCCCCATCTTTTCCTTATTCCTCCATGACTCACAGCAAACCTCTGAAGAAATTTTAATAGGAAACTGTGATCCAGAGAAGGTTTACAAGGAAAAAAGGCAAATTATCCAGTTAAATGTCCCAGAAAAGTTTTGGTCAACAGCTCTTTCCCATAGCTTGTCCCTTGTCCCATAGCTTCATAGCCTCCACCTTCTACCCAAGTCTCATCACTGTCTACTTTATCCTGGCTAAGGATGAATCCAAAATGGCCTTTTTGGTTTCTGAAATATTTCCTTTTTTGCTTTTTCAGGAAGTTCTTGATTTAGAATGGTTTAACAAAAATCACCATCTATTCATATTTGCCTTTCATCTCTCTCTCCCAGCTTTCCACCACTTAGCTAGACTTGTGTATAAGCTTTTATTTGAGTTATTCTGTTTTTCTTTCAACACAGTACCCAGCCTTCCAGGTTCAAGTTAAATCTTACCCCTCTATAAGGCCATCTCAATCCGGAGTGATCTCTCTGTACCCTAACTCTCAGTCCAGAGATGGGGAAGGGGATCTGGCAAATGGTCAGAAAGGGATTACAGGGGACGTGAGTGCTAGGTGTTTAGCTAACACAAAATCATAAAAAGACACTTAGCTTGCCTCCCTCTGGGAAGTGGATGACCTAGCCTCCCAAGAAGGAGGAGGCCATTAGGGAATATAAGTGATGCTTACATATCTCATTCTAACCTTCTACAATGCCTGCTAGCTCTGAGTGGAAGTCTACATGATACACCCAAAGAGAGTCCAAGTTAAGGAGTTCAATCAGAGTGTCTGGTTTGGGAATTAGATTAGCTATCCGTAGACAAAAATCAATTTCTATTTGATAAGGCCATCATTAGTAGATGATGGATTAAACAGAGCTATAATTAGAATAGGTATCAATGCATGTGAAGACAAATTTGCAGTGTTGACAAGGAAAAGAAAGGACTGCTACACTTCATCAAGAGAAACAGGGGTGCTTTCCTCCTCAGGAAAGAATGCTCCAGAGTCTGTGAATGGGAGCTTGGAATTATAGGAGACATATATTATATTAGCAAATTTGATATAGGTTATATATGTGCTATCATGTAAAACATATTTCCTAATTAGTTACAATTGTGAAAGAAGAAACAGATCAAAAGGAAAAAAGAACATGAAAAAAGTATGCTTCAGTCTGCATTCAGAGTCCATCAGTTTTTTTTATCTGAATGTGAAAGCATTTTCCTTTGAGAGTCCTTTGTACTTGTCTTAGATCACTCTGTTGCTGAGAAGAGCTGAGTCATCCATAGCTGATCATCACATAATGTTCCCGATGCCGTATACAATGTTTTCCTGGGTCTGCTCATTTTACTTTGCATCAGTTCATAAACAATAAGGAAGGAAACTATATCTTGCTAAAAAGTATGATAAACAATGAAATGTCTACACTAAAAATATATGCACCAAGTGGCATAGCATCCAAATTCTTTTTTTTAATTGATTTGTTTATTTAATTTTAGTTTACAAGATTCAGTTCTACAATCCCTTGAGTTTCAAATTTTCTCCCCTCCCTCTCTATTCCCCTTCCCCCATATTGCGGCATACTTAGTACAGGATCTGCAAATACTTTCACATTGGACATTAGTCTGGTTGAACAGAAGGGTTGTAACCAATGGAGTGAACAATGGGAAAGAAGAAACAAAACCAAACATGGAAAAGAATGATAGCATGTAGATTGCTTCAGTCTCCATTTAAACTCTGTTCTTTCTAGATCTTTCTCTGAATGTAGATATCTCCTTCCATCCTGAGACTTGTAGAGATGTCTTATAACTGTGTATTGCTGAGAAGAGTCCAGTTTATCAAAGCTGGTTGTCACACATACAACGTGTCTGTGATTGTGTACAAATTTTTCCTGGTTCTGCTCTTCTCACTTAGCATCAGTTTGCATAAGCCTCTCCAGGTGAATATGAAGACAATCTCCTCCTCATTTCTTATAGCATAATAGTATTCCATTACATTCATACACCACAACTTGTTTAGCCACTCCCCAATTGATGGGCATCCCCTTGATTTCCAATTCTTTGCCACCACAAAAAAGAGCTGCTATAAATATTTTTGTACAATATAGGTTCTAAAACAGGAGAACCAGTAAAAAGAGGATGAATCAGACTTTTAGACTAAGAAACTTGAAAGATAGTCAAGAGAAGTCTGTCTCATTTAGATTAAGGGGGAACTCAGTTCAGGATAGGAAGCATCCCAGCAAGCCAGCAGCAAGGTCCACCTTAGCAAACCAGCAGGATATCATGAGCCAAAGTGCAGTTGAGCAGGCAAATACCAGAACCAGAACTCAGCATAGCCAGAGGAATGGGCAGACTCCAACTCTGAGAAATCCTGTGTGCTTTAGCATAGCCTGAGACAAACAGACAACCTCCAGCAAGCAGACCTCTGCCTGCTTCAGCATAGCCCCAGGAAAATGCAGAAACACCCCATTGGCCTCAGCACGCACCAGATACCACAACTAGTAGCCCAGCTCAGCACCAGATAAACTGCCAGACCCCTACATTCTCCAGAAGTGCTAGCCATTCCCCACGTCACCCCTTCAGCACTGTTCTAGGATTTGTTTTGGGTTACTATTTATGGTTGTTTGGGGGCGAATATAGGAGAGTTATGTCTATTTATTGCTTACTCTGCCATCTTGGCTCCCCTCAGGTTTGTAGTCTTTGGAAGCTGTATTGGGGAACATAGATAAGACTCATTCAGGAGAGATGGCATGACTCACATCAATGAGAACATAAATCTATGGAAGTCATGATATACTGTATAATGTAGCATAGGCAACTAGGCAGTGCAGTGGATAAAATGCTGGGCCTAGGGTCAAGAAAGCTCATCTCACTGAGTTCAAATCCAGTCTTAGACACTTACTAGCAGTATGAGCCTGGGTAAGTCACTTAACCCTGTTTGCCTTAGTTTCCTCATCTGTAAAATAAGCTGGAAAATGAAATGGCAAACTACTACAATATCTTTGTCAGGAAAACCCCAAATGGCATCACAAAGAGTTGAACATAACAGAAACAACTGACCAACAACAAAAAGTGTAGAATGAGAACATTTTTTTCTTACATTTGTCTTCTTCCTCATGTCCGGTATCATTTCCCCATTCTTTCCATTTCTAATTGCATTTTAGTTTGGAAAAAAATGCAGAGAGAAGGGAGGAATTAGAATGGGAATTAGACTAGGAGAAAAAGCAAAAAGAGAAGAGATAATGGGGAAAGTAATAGGCCAGAGGTAGAAGGAACAAGAAAGATAAGTGGGTCAGAAAAGAGGATGGTGATTTTGGTGGTAGATAAAATGGGAAGGGCAATAGTGTTCTCTGTAGCCTGATACCTCATATCATAATCATTCTCCCAGCATCTGCCACTAAGGCACCCTCATTGGACCCATGTAGCTGTATCCAAGACATCCTTTTCCCAACATAGCTTATCTTTATTCCCCGCTGTCTCCCAAACAGAATTTAAAGAAGACAAGATTTTGCCCCCATAATTTTTTTCTAAAAACCTGTGACTTTTCATTCAGGCTCCCTCACCCCCATCACCAAACAATTAGAACCTTGCTGGTGTGGCTAAATAAAAACAAGCAGTGCTCAATCAATACCAGTACCTGTGGGCATTTGTGGTAGCATGAGCTCTACTTAAGGCTGATGGCTATGTGTTGAACAGGCCTCTGGGTATTGCAAACCAGCCCCGATTCATATCAAGTTAATTGTCCCATGCCAGTTTAGCCACTGGCTTTCTTTGCTAATGGCCTAATCCATAAATATCCTGGGGTTCCACTAAGCCAAATTGCAAAATCACCTGGGCTCAGTTCTTGCCATACTTAACCTGATGGGGTGGCTGCTGAGGCACAAATGTCATTGCTATTTTAGTCACTGTGCTAATAAATTGCATTTAACTTCATTAAAAAGGAATGATTCAGGAAATGCTACAATTGTGATATTTAAGACATAAAGTATGTGCTAGCTAAAGGGACATATTAAATATGGGTTTTGCCTCATCTCTTTTATTTTAGAGCCTAGAAAATAGTCTTTTATCTTCTAAAAGAAAATGGGTAAACACACTGATCAAATAGCTCACTCCAAGCAATTAAGGTCTTTCTGTTGCCATATGGAAGGAAATATGAATTGTTCCAAAACATTTGTCTTTAATGGGAAAGTAATAACATCTGCAGGTTCAGGGATTTAAAGGTGTTGCTGAGGGGTAAAGAGTGATGAGGAAGGGGAGTGGGAGCAACAACAGAAAAGTATTGCAATTAAGGCTGAGAAGGTACTATTTTGAATTTAAGCTGTAAGAAGAAACCTGGAGGTGCACATTAAACATGTAACACATTGCATTGCAATTCTATTTCAGAAAGTTTAATCCATCACCAAACCCTTAGGACCAATGCTTATTCTCTGCCATTCATTCCCCAGATGACCTTTTTAATTAATTTGCCTCATATTTTGATTTCCATTAGACAGAAAGGATTGCAAAGGCAAATTAATATGCAGGGTTATCAAAGTTCTGTGCGTGTATGTGTGTATGTGTCTGTGTATAGATATATAAAGATATAGACAGGTAAACATAAATATGTATATTGTATGTATAAATACATATATACACACACATATGTGTATGTATATATAATGTGTGTATATGTGTGTGTTTATATATGTGTGTGGGGGGTGTATATATATTTATATGTATTATATATGTTATATATAACATATTTTTTTTAACTGAGTTTGACAAGGCTAATAAAAGATTATTTCTTTGTTCCCAGTACTACTTTGGGTGTAAGACATTGGGGGAAGAAATTCCAGAATATTATGTATTTTTTTGGTTAAATATTTCACTGTGGCTGGGAAGTAATAACACTCAAGCTAACTGATTTAAAGGAAGGGGTAGTAGGTTGGAGGAACAACAGAAAATGAGCATCCATGGATTTAAACCATCACAGCACACCACACGGTCTCTTCCATACCTTCACCACAATGCTTTTTCTGTTTCCTTACTCCCACAGGAACAAGAGGGATTAGGGGAAGGTGGGCAATGAGATATATTGAGGTGAATGAAAGATCAAAGCTCTAGGGGCAGAAGAGATCTTAGAAGTTATCTAGTCTGACCCACCCAGTTCACTTTACAGATGAAGAAATTGAGGCTCAGAAAGTCTGAATAATTTGCCCAAGGTCACAAAAGCACTGTCTATCAGATATAGGATTCGAATCAATGAAGTTTCTTTTGACTCTAGAATCATTCATTGTACCATTCTGAGGAAGGGAAAGTTTGGAAGACCAAGCCTCTCCTCAGTTTTCCCTTTCTCCCCTTCTCCAGTCCTTTTGTCTGCTAAATTCAGTAAATATTGCTAAGGTACCTACTGTGGGCAAAACTCTGTACTGAGTATGAGAAGAGACTAAAAACTCTTCATGGAGCTTCCAATTTGACAGGGGAACCTTTCTTATTGCAGGTCAATCTAGTGCAGTATTATGTAAGAGGGGGAAAAAATGGATGTATCCATTGGAGGGAAGGAGATATTAGTCAAATAGGAGGCTGCAAAAATGCTTGTAGGCATATTTTGGTGCATGCACACACATTTTTGGATTTTCCATCACATCTTTTTAGAACAGAAGATTCTCAGAGCTAAACACCATGCCTGTTTGTTTTTATTTAATAGTATTTGTTAATATGCAAATAATAAAATTATCATTTGCTAGTAGACAGAACAATGTTGTTTTGGGGGGAATTTTTTTCACTTATCATGAAGAAATTTTTTAAAAATGCAATAGAATTAAGTTTCAGAGGTACTGCTCACCAGACATAAATGTAGCAAACCTCCTCACATTAGCATTACATTCCAATCTGCCTGGGGCTGCCTCTATTCCCAGGAACATGATTCAGATGAGAATCATGAAAACTTGGATCTATATGGAACTTTGGGAAATGATTTCATTAATTTCCCTGACCACATTTATACCACTCTGTGTCTTGGCACATAGTAGGCACTTAAGAAGTATTAGTTTATGTCTATCTTATTTTCTAAAGCCTCTGGAAGAGATACTGTAACTTCTCTCATTAATCTATTTATGTTTAAGAATCCTAACCATCAGGCAATTCTTACTTACAGTTGCTTGGCTAATAGTTTAACTCATGTCCTCCTGTGCACCCTGATGCCTGAGAATAACTTAACATGATTCAACAGGGGAGAGTAGAAGATCTCAAGTGAGACAACCACGATTTACATCCCAATTCTGCTGCTTAAAATTCTGTGACCTTGAGGAAATCATTTTCTCTCTCTCATTCTCAGGTTCTTTGTCTACATAATGAAGGGGGTCAAACTAAATGTTTTCTAAGGTCTGTTTCAGTCTAAATCTATGGTCCTATGATGATTTTCATTTATAATAGCCTTTCATAAAATTGAGGTCTCATTGGGAGAAGGGGAAAGAGAGAGGAAGAATGAGGAAAATTATCTCACATAAAAGAGGCACCAAAGAAAGAGGTTTTACAGTAGAGGGGAAAATGATGGACTCGTGGACAACATTTGATATTTACTCTCATCAGAATGGACTCAAAGATGGAATAAGATGCACTCAACTAGATATAGAACTCTGTTTTGCACTACAGGGAAGTAGAAGGAAAAGGGGAATAAAGTGTGTGTATGGGGGTGGTTATAGAAGGGAGGGCGGATTAAGGGAGGAGGTAATAAGAAGCAAAACACTTTTGAGGAGGAACAGAGTGAAAGGAAAGAGAGAGAGAGGAAGGAAATGATATGGTGAAAAATACACAATTAGTCATTGTAACTGTGAATGTGAATGGGATGGACTAACCCATAAAACGGAAGTGGGTTGAATAGATTTGAAACCAGACTCCAACAATACGTTCTTTATAAGAAACACACTTGAAACAGAGTCACTCTCAGAGTTAAAATAAGGGATTAAAACAGAATCTATTATGTTATAGCTAAGGTTAAAAAAAAAACCCAACCATAGCAATTATGATCTCAGACAAAGCAAAAAATAGATTTAATTGAAAGAGATAAGCAGAGAAACTATATTTTGCTAAAAGGTACCACAGACAATGAAGTAATATGTATGGCATATTACATATGTATTACATATGTATTACATATATGCCAAACATATATGTAATAAATGGTGTAGCATTCAAATTCTTAAAGGAAAAGTTAAATGAGTCATAGAAGAAAATAGATAATAAAACTATACTAGTGTAGGGCCTCAAATTTAACCTCTCAGAGATAGAAAAACCTAACCAATAAATAAATAAGAAAGATGTTAAGAAAATAAAAGGAATTTTAGAAAAGTTAAATATGATATATCACTGGAGAAAACTAAATGGGAATAAAAAGGGGTATACCTTTTTTTCTCAACTAAACATGGCACTTTCACAAAAATTAACCATGTATCAAAAGATAAAAACCTTACAACCAAATGCAGGAAAGCAGAAATATTAAATGCATCTTTTCTACATCATAATACAATAAAAATTACCTTCAATAAAGAGTCATGAAAAGATAGATTGAAAATTAATTAGAAACTAAATAATTTAGTCCTAGAGACTAAGTGGGTCAAGGAACAAACCATAGAAATAATAAATAATTTCAACAAAGAGAAAGACAGCAATGAGACAACATACCAAAATTTATGAGATGCAGTCAAAGGAATACCTAGGAAGAAATCTGTATCTCTAAATGCTTACAGAGAGAAAGAGCAGATCAATAAATTGGGCATGCAATGAAAAAAAATAACTAGAAAAATAGTAAATTCAAAATCCCCAAGTAAACACCAAAACCCTGAAAGTCAAAAGAGAAATTAATAAAGCTGAAAGAAAATAATTAAACTAACAAATAAAAGTAGACATTAGTTTTATGATAAAGCTAATATAATAGACAAACCATTGGTTAAATTGATTTTGAAAGAAAATAAAAAACCTAAATTCCAGTTTCAAAAATCTCAGTGGTGAATTTACCACAAATGAAGAGAAAATTAATCATTAGGAGCTATTTTTAAAATCATATGCCAATAAATCAGACAATGTATGTGAAATGGATGACTATTTAAAAAAATATTAATTGCCAAGATTAACAGAAAAGGAAATAGAATACTTAAATAAGCCTATCTTAGGGGGAAAAAAAAGAACAAATCATAAACAAGCTCCCTAAGAAAAAATCCCCAGGACTGGATGGATTCATAAGTGAATTCTACCTAACATTTAAAGAACTATTAATTTCAACACTATATAAACTAATTAGAAAAATAAGCATAGAAGGAGTCCTGTCAAAATCCTTTTATGACACAAATATAATGCTTATACCTAAACCAGGAAGAACAAATAACAAAGAAGGAATATTATAGATTAATTTTCCTAATGAATATTGATGAACATGTTTTTAAAATACTAGCAAGGAAATCACATTATGTCACAAAGATCATGCATGCATTATGACCAGATGGGATTTATACCAGGAATGAGGGTCTGATTCAAAATCAAGAAAGCTATCAGCATAACTGACCATGTCAATAACAAAAACAACAAAAATCATGTGATTATCTCAATAGATGCAGAAAAAAGCTTTTGACAAAATACAACTTCCATTTCTATTAAAAAAACCTTCGAGAGCAAGGGGTGAGGGGAGCTTTCCTTAAAATGATAAGTAGTCTTTATCTAAAACTACCAGCAAGTATTATCTGTCATGAAGATAAGCCAGAAGTCTTCCCAATAAGATCAGGAGTGAACCAGGGATCCCTGTCATCATCACTATTATTCAATATTGTACTAAAAATGCTAGCCATAGCAATAAGAGAAGAGAAAGAAATGGAAGGAATTCGAATAGGTAATGAGGAAACAAAACTTTCATTCTTTGCAGATGACATGATATGGTTAAGGAATCCTAGAGAATCAACTAAAAACCTATTTGAAACAATTAACAACTTTGGCAAAGCTGCAGGATATAAAAAAACCCCCACATAAATCATCAGCATTTCTATATATTACCAACAAAACCCAGAAGGGAAAGATAGAAAGAGAAATTCTATTTAAAATAACTGTAGGCAATATAAAATATTTGGGAGTCTACCTGCCAAGGCAAATCCAGGAACTATATGAACACAATTACAAAACACTTCACAATCAGAGAAATATTAATTGTTCAGGGGTAGAACAAGCCAACGATAAAAATGACAGCTCTACCTAAATTAATTTACTTGTCCAGTGCCATACCAATTCAACTATCAAAAAAATTATAGAGCTAAAAACAAAACTTCACTTGAAAGAACAAAAGGTCAAGAATATCAAGGAAATGAATGAGAAAATATGTGAAGGAAGGTGGCCTAGGAATACCAGATTTCAAACATTATTACAAAGTAGTAATCATCAAAATAATCTGGTACTGCCTAAGAAATAGAGTGATGGATCAGTGGAACAGATTAGGAATATAATACACTATAGTAAATGACCATAGTATTGTAGTGTGTAATAAATTCAAAAATTCAACTTTTGGAACAAGTACTCACCAATTGACAAAAATTTCTGTGAAAACTGGAAAGCAATTTGGCAGAAATTAGGCATAGAACAACACCTTACATTGCTGACCAAAATAAGGTAGAAACGGGCAAACAGTTTAGACAGAAAGGGTCATATCATAAGCAGATTAGAGGAGTATGGAAAATTTTATCAGTCAGATCTGTGGATAAGAGAAAAATTTATGACCAAACAAGATAGAGACTCTCACAGGGATATAAAGTGGATAATTTTGATCATATAAAATTTAAAAGGATTTACACAAGCAAAATCAATGCAGTCAAAATTAAAAGAAAAGCAAAAAAACTGTGGGAAATATTTTATGGTAAGTTTCTCTGATAAAGGCTTCATTTCTCAAGTATATAAAGGACTGAGTCAAATTTATAAGAGTTCTAGTCATTCCCCAATTAATAAATGGTCAAAGGCTATGAAAAGGCAATTTTCAGTTGGAGAAATCAAAGCTATCAATAGACATATGAAAAATGCTGTAAATCACTTAGATTAGGAAATGCACACTGAAACAACTTCGAGGTATCACCTCCAATCTATCAGATTGGCCAACATGACAGGAAAGGAAAATGATTAATTTTGGAGGGGAAGTAGGAAAATTGGGACACTAAGTACTGTTGATGAAATGTGAACTTATCCAACCATTCTGGAGAACAATTTGGAACCAAGCCCAAAGAGCTATAAGACTGGGCATATCTTCTGACCCAGAAATATCACTACTAGGTCCATATACCAAAGAGATAAAAAGAAATGAATCTGTATAAAAAAAATTTTGAAGCCACTCTTTTTGAGTTGGCAAAGAATTGGAAAATGAGGGGATGCCCTTCAATTGGATAATGAGTGAACAAGTTGTGAAATATGATTATGTTGGAATAGTATTGTGCTATAAGAAATGGTGAGCAAGAGGGTTTCAGAAAAACCTGGAAAGACATATATGAACTGATGCAAAACCAGGGGGAACATTGTATACAGTATTATACAATGATTTACTGTAAATGATTTATCTATTCTCAACCATACAATGATCTAAGACAAGGAACTTAGAATGCTATCCACCTTCCAGAGAAAGAACTGATAGACTTTGAACGTAGATGGAAGTATAATTTTTTT
>JAQQSW010000273.1:42278-58367 GCA_028646575.1 Pseudocheirus occidentalis
GGATAGAGTTATGGATTTGGACTCAGAAAAACCTAAGAGCGATCCCAGATGTGCCATTCACTACCTCTTTGACCTTGAGACAAATCACTTAGCATCTCTGTTCCTTAGTTTTCCAACTTTGTACTTCCATTTTTCATCTGTAAAATCATGAAGATGAAGTAAGTATGTGATCTCTAATGTCCTCTCCAGATCTCAGTATATGATCCTATGAACCATTCCCCATGGAGTAATTCACAAGATTATAGACTATGAGTGCCTGGAAGGAACCTTGGAGATCATCTAGGGAAATTCTCTTCTTTCACCAATGAAGAAATGGAAGCCTGGCCAATGTCACACACAGACAGCTAATGCTGTGAAGAAGCATGTTATAGTGAGCAGAACACTGGACTTGGGAAAAGGAATTCCTGGATTCAAAAGCTGCCTCAGATACTTACTAGGTCTGGGCCCTAAGTAAGTCATCTAAGCTCTTTGAGGTTCAGTTTATGATTACAGGATCACAGATCTGTAAGGTGTCAGTGGCCATCTTGTCCAATTGCCTCATATATAAAATTGTAGAGTTCTGAAGATCAAATAATATATGCGATACACTTTGCAGACCTTAAAGCACTATGCCCATTTAATCAATTATTAATTAATTACACAAATAGTTATATTAATTAATATTAATTATTAATTACTCCTATTTTAGACCTGGGACAAGAACCCATATCTCTTGACTCCTCTTCTGCTCTTTCTGCTAAAACACATCACTTCAGAGTAACAATGTTCAAGTCCTCTTTAAAATGAATTCTCAAGTTCTAAGAATAACCAGTGGAATTTATGTCCCAATATATTTGAATATAAAAAAGTTATCCTCTCTTTGGTAGATTCTTTTTTGGTAGGCTATTTTTCTCCCTTTATAAGTTTGGCATGTACTTCACTCTAAGCACACCACCATGGAAGCTGTAACCAACTAGAATAATGCTGTATCAGTGCTGAATATCCTTTCTGTGTCATGGCTAAGTAAACCTCGTTTGTTAACTTTTTGATAGTCCACAAGTATCTCCCTTCATTCAAATTCTCAAATTATACTACTGAACCAGGTTGAATCTAGCCCCTGACCTGTAACTTATCCTTATCCTCAGCATTATAAAAAGGTTTCCCTAATTCTAAACACATAAACTTATTCCAAAGATAACCTTTTCATCAACTTGCCTGAGTGCCTCAAGTACAAAGGTGTCATTGACATAAGCCCTCTCTCCACCAACACAGACTACAAACCACAATGCGTTAGTTTTCATGTATCCATGATAATAACTATCACCAAGTGGCCAACCTTCTGGCTACAAATTTCCCTTAATTTAGTTTGACTTCACCTTAGATGGCATATATATGTTGGTGAGCCCAAACAGGCTTTGGAAAATCCATGATCATCTCTGCTAAATGATATTGCATCTGAGGAGGCCTTGAGCAAAGGTGTATATCTATAGCTAATGAAGCTGATGAAACTCTCAGAATTTACATACCAGCTCAGTTCCCTATTATTAGCAACAGAGATTCTGGAAATGTAAAGATGCAGCATCATTCCATTTGTATCCAACTGATAATGCTCTCTCACTCATCATCTGCCAGGAGGGATAGCTCTCTAGTTGACTTTCTATTTCCCATTTTTAAAAATACAGCCTGTGATCAAATTCAAGGCTTCTACCAATCTTGTGTTCCAGCAGGTACTTAACAGTGTCTCTAGGGGGCTTCTGGGCATCAAACCTGTCGTAAACTTGGGCAACAGGACCTGGCATAAAGCCCGTAGCTCTGGCTTGCCAAGCAAAATCATTTGTTTTCATCACAGACCTCCAAGTCAAGAAGCTTCTTTCCAGCCTTCCTATTCAGCTAAGCTCCTGTCTCCCCATCTCCAGTAGGCAAAGTGGGGAGCTATCCATTAGGTCTGATTCACTGCTCCTTTCGGATTTGGAAGAAGAGCGAACAAACAGAAAATGAAAAGCACCCAGGCCCAATGAGCCGAGGGAAGTGTGTTTTCCTGAAATTGTTGATAAGCATATCTGTCATTGACACCTGGGGTGAGCCCCTGCATTTGTTTCCCCAGGCTCTTTCTGCTTCTGTTGTTGCAATGATTTAATTTTGGGACCAGACCAAACCCCAACCAGCGAGGCTGTGAAAGATTTGCTGGTGCAGGCACCAGGCATGAGAGACGCAGCACTTGTCCCTGCAGTTATTAAATCAAGGACTATAACCCCTTAGAAACCCGGTACAAGGAGTAGGTCAGATCCTATCTGGTTCCTCCTGGCTTTATACTTATCTTGTTCTACAGGCTTCTGTTTTAAATTAGCATCAATGAAATAGAATTAAAATATGGTACAGCTGCCTTTAGGTTACTCTATTTTGCATTAATGTCCTGGGAAAATCACTGTCACTTTTGGAGTATTTTCCACTTAAAACTGTCATTTGAGTTTTGGAGAAGATAAGAATGATTTATTTGGCTTCTTTTTAATGACAACCAAAAAAAAAAGCAGATGTGACTGTAAAGAATGCAATAAAACTGTGGGGGAAGGGAAAGGAAGGGAGAAAGAAAGAAAAGAAAAAGGGGAGACTCTTGGAAAGTCTCATGTGAACAACTTTATGCACTAGGAAAATGGCCAGAGGCACAAGTCCTTGTGTCACTTTCCTTTCAATGCCATAGACACAAGGGAAAAGGCTTAGAATACAAACTTGACCTTTCGTAGGGTTTTAGATAAACTTGGAAGACTCTGCAGCCTTCAAGGCTGGGCCCATTTGTTTATCCATTTCACATTCTACATCCTGTTCAAGTTGCAAAGCACCACAGATTTCGAAACATACATCACCATAATCTTCAAGCCTTGAATATGGCAGCAAATCAAGGCACTTGGATGTGGTAGCATTATATAGAAGCATGGAGTCTTGGAGGTCAGCTATATAGTGCTACTTTATTCTAAATTGTCAGTCCCCTTTATGAGGTTTTGTTGTTGTCGAGTTGTTATTCAGTAATGTCCAACTCTTTGTGACCCCACTGGGGTTTTCTTGGCAAAGATCCTGGAGGGGTTTGCTATTTCCTTCTCCAGCTCATTTACAGAAGAGGAAACTAAGGCAAACAGGGTTAAGTCACACAGTTAGTAAGTGTCTAAGCCAGATTTGAACTTAGGAAGATGAGTCTTCTTGACTCCAGGTCCAGCGCTCTAACCACTGTGCAAATTTTCTTTTTTACAATGTCATTGGCAAATGATTATACAGACTCAAATGATGAATCCCATCCCTAGCTGGTTATGAATTTATTTCTGGCTACCTTAGTTCACTGAAATTTCCTGTGTAATGAAATAGGTGCTATATTGTTGTTATAGGGTACCTTTATAACAGGACTTAAAAAACATATGTATACAATCCTGGGGCTCAGTGTAGCCTGATTGTCCTCTTAGTCTTGTGTGAACTGCCTCAGACCAGGGGTGTCAGCAACAGACTCCATATATTTTGTCTGAGGTTTCTCAAAATCAGGATCTATTATAGATCTGTGGTCATCAGGGGAAGGTCTTGGGTCTGTACAGCTAGCTAATACAGGATATATGATGAAACTTGGCCCACAGACTAATTATCTGAGGCAGAACTACATGAGACATTACCTTCACCCATCATTGATGGTACATAGGAATGTAATAGAGAACCTAAGGCTGATTCTGCCTAGCAAAGGACAGGAAGCTATCCTTTACACTGAAAGGATCTTCATCCTATACACTGAAAACATCAATACTCATAGTAGTCAGACCTGCCCATCAAGTCTACCATAATCTTTTTCCTGTACCACTCCCAAATCCTGAGTCTAACCTTCACCCAGGGGATGCAGCCAAGAAAAAGAGCCAAGATAATCTCAGAGCTTCAGAGAACCTTAGAGATCTTCTATCCTGTCCTCATTCTACAAACTTAGGCACAGAGAGATGACACTGGAGGTAGCAAATCTAACCATTTAGTTAATAAAAGGCACAGCTGGGACTCCAACCCAATTCTCCTGAGTTTCTTTGAGCTCTAGCTCAGGCTTCTATCCCCTCCTGTCAGAGAAATTCCCAGAATTCTCTGGCACTGAGACTTAAGCAGTACTTGACTGTTCTTGAATGAAATCCTGCACTTCCAACAAGCAGAGAAGATTCTACTGAACTAAGTCTTTCACAGGGACCACTCAGTCAGCAGACAGAAGGGAAGATATTTATGATAGTCTGAATTGAGAAAACGGAGTCACATTTTACCTCTTTTTAAAAACGGTTTCAATGGAGTAGAAATACTCAATGACCCTAAACACAGAGGAGGAGGAGGAAGAGGAGTTGTAGTAGTAGTTGTAGCAGTAATAGTAATAGTAATAGTAGTAGCAGTAGTAGTAGTAGCAGCAGCAGTAGTAGTAGTAGTAATAGTAATAGTAGTAGTAGTAGTAGTAGCAGTAGCAGTAGTAGTAATAGTAATAGTAGTAGTAGTAGTAGCAGTAGTAGCAGTAGTAGTAGCAGTAGTAGTAATAGTAATAGTAGTAGCAGTAGTAGTAGCAGTAGCAGAAGTAGTAGCAGCAGCTACACCTGCAGCTAATATTTATATAGGGCTTATTATGTGCCAAGCACTGTGCTAAGCACTTTACAGTTATTATTTAATTTGATCCTCACAACAACCCTGGGAGGTAGGTGCTAGTATTACCCCCATTTCATAGATGAGAAACTGAGAAAATAGGGATTAAGTGACTTACCTAGCATCACACAGCTAATAAGTATATTAATCTAGATTTGAACTCAGGTCTTCATGAGTTCAAGCCAGGCACCTTGTCTACTGCATTACCTAGAGGAAGAAAGGAAGGAAGGAAGGAAGGAAGGAAGGAAGGAAGGAAGGAAGGAAGGAAGGAAGGAAGGAAGGAAGGAAGGGACTTATTAAAATATTTACTTATTAAATATTTACTATATGCCAGATATTGTGCTAAATAGTAGAGATACAAATATAAATAAAAAGGAAGATGGTTGAGATAGATGAATTATATTTGCTTTTAGCCTTTTTTTTTCATTTAGAGAGTTTTAAAAATCCAATTAGTAATGCTATATTAAGCCTGAGAAGGATAGTTAATGAATATGTGATCTACAGCCAAATTTCCACATTTGGTAGAAATTCTATATAAGCCATGGAAGAACTGGCACTGGGACTCTTTGAAAATGGCAACAGATAGTCCCCAAATATGTGCACCTCCATTTGAATAATGTAGCTTCCATATGGTTACTGTGAAAGCGGAATTTGCATTTTGACACAGCTCCCTCCTCTTCTGCCCAGATAGCCACCCTATTATCACATCACAATACATAGAGTTAGTAAGCCAACAAACCTTTATTACCTACTACGTGCCAGACACTGGGCTAATCATTGAGGCTACTACACTCAAAAAAAGAAGAAAAAAAAAACAGTTACTGCTTTCAAGGAGCTTTTAGTAGAATTAGGGTAGAGAACATGCAAACAATTATGTACAAACAAGATACACACAGGATAGGATAAATTAAAGATAATCTTAGAGGGAAAGCACTAAGACTAAAGAGGACTGGACCAACTTCTTTCAGAAGGGAAGACTTTAGCTAAGACTTGAAGGAAGCCAGGAGACAGAGATGAAGAGAGAGGGTTCTAGGCATGGCAGTGGACAGAAAGTAAAGCTACACAGTCAGTAGATGGAGTATCTTGGGTGAGAAATCACAAAGAGGCTAATGTTACTAGACCCAGAGTGGGAATGGGTTGGGGAGTAAGATGTAAGAGACCCAAGAAGGGAACCAGGTTGTAAAGAGTTTTTAAGCCATCCAAAGATTTTATATTTGATCCTGAAGGTCGTATGGAGCCACTGGAATTTACTGAAGGGGGAGGAAGAGTGTGACATGGTCAGACCTGCATTGAAGGAAGATCAATTTAACAGCTGAGCAGAGATACTACAGTACAGCAGGGAGGACAACCCAAAAGCTGTTAAAATTGTCCAGGTATGAGGTGATGAGGGTATACAACAAGGTAGTGGCAGTGTTGGGAGAGAAAAGGAGGAATAGACAAGAGATGCTATGAAGACAGAAACGAAAGGAGTTGGCAAATGACTGGATCTAGCAGGGGGAGAGAGAAAGTAAGGATTTCACTTGGGCTGTGAGCCTGGGTAATTGAGAGGATGGTGTCTATAAGACATCTAATTCAAGTTGTCCAATACACAAATAGAGATAAAAGATGGAAGGTCAGGGGGGAGGGGAGGGTTGGATGAGTAAATCTGTGAATCATCAGCATAGAGATAATTGAAATTATGAAAGCAGATGAGATCACCAAGTGAAATAATATAGAGGGAGAAGAGAAGAGAGCCCAGGGTAGAGCCTTGGAGGACACCCACAATTAATGGGCATGTCCTCAGTGAAGATCCATCAAAGGAGGCTGAGAATTGTCACTATGAGAGTCATTCCATGAAAATCAAGAGAGAAGAGAGTATTAAGGAGGGAAAAAAGCGATCAAATGTATAAAAGACTAAAGAGAAGTCAATAAAAATGAGGACTGAGAAAAAGTCATTATATATGCCAATTAAGAGATCACTGGTAACTTTAGAAAGAGTACTTTCAGGTGAAAGATGAGGAGATATAAAAAGAGAATGAGAAGAATAAAAGCAGACGTATGGATTATAGATGTCCTTTTCAAGGAGTTTAGCCATAAAAGGAAGAAGAAATTGATAGGAATAGAGATAGCTGGGACAGATGGGTCAAGTGAGGGGTTTTTGAGGATAGGGGAGTCATGGACATGTTTATGGGCAGTAGAGAAACTAGACTAGAAAATGAGTAGATGGGAAATTAAAGATTACTGAAAAAGGAGGGATAATATAGGGGGTAAATTCTGTAGAATGTAGGATGGAATGTGATCACTCACACATGCATGAAGAGGGGTTTGCCATCATAAGAAGGAACACGTCTCCCTTTAAGATGGATAAGGGAAGACAGCTCCAGAAGGCATCTGAGTGAAATGAGATGAGAAGGAACAAAGGAATCCTCAGGGTCTGGTTTCAACTTTGTCAGTAAAATATGAAGCAAGGTTCTCAGTGAAGGAGTAAAGGAACTATAGGAGTTTGGGGGAAGGATGAAAAAGTCTGGAAAAGCTGTTGTGGTGAGCAGGATAGTGAGTCAATTAGGGAAGTGTAAAATAATTATCTTGCAGCAGTGAGGGCCTCGTTAAGATTATGTGACAGAAATTCGTAGTGGACTCAGTCAGCATGGTTTCATGGTTTTCTCCAATTTCTCTCAAGAGCATATAAGTAGGAATGAAGACAGTAGATAGTGGGAGTAATCCAAAGCTGAGACTTTGGCAAAGGCAAGATCATCAATAGGATAAGGGGGCAAGGGACTTGAGAAAAGAGAACAAGGAACTCATCCACCAAGGGATTGAGATAATAAAGGGAAGAGAATGTCAGCAGTGTAAGTGTGTTTTCCAGGGAAAGAACTGAAGGAAAGAGGGATTGGAGGTCATGGTGAAGACAAAGAAATGAGCTTGCAACACTGAGAAAGAAGTATATATGACAGCAGATTCTGATCAATTAAGGAAATTTTGGAGTTCATGAATGTGGAAGTGGAACATTTGTGTCAAGATCAGAAGTATAATCATCTGTGTGTAGCTGAAGTATGGAAGAAGAGTAGGTCATGAGATATGAGTAAGTTGAGAAGTTTTAGGGGGTTAGGATATTTGAGGGAGTATATATATATATATATATATATATATATATAGAGAGAGAGAGAGAGAGAGAGAGAGAGAGAGAGAGAGAGAGAGTACAAAAATAGGAGTTGGGAGAGTAAATACTGTGATCCAGGCAACGATCCTATCGAGAAAAGAAGGTAAGTGTCCCAGAGACTTGTAGACCACAGCTACCAGAATTTTGACTGGGTGATAAATAGGGATTGAGTTAATTTAAAAAAAGAAGTTCCTGAGTGATGATGGTAATGGGAGGGCTTGAAAGTAGCAATGGAAAACCAAAAGTATTCCAAATCCTCCACCTTGACCACTGAGTTGGATGTATTATTGCTATCGGTCCTGGAAAGATGGTAGGGATGTTATGTCACTAGGAGAAAGCAAGGTTTCAGTGAGAGACAGAAGGTATAAGGAGTGTAAAAGGAAAAGATTTAAGATAAAAGCAAGTTTGTTACCTATGGAGCAGGCATTCCAGAGAGCATAGAGGAAGGGGTGGATAGCTTTAGAATGCGACACTGGGTAGAGGGGAAAGTTGGATTGAGGAGTAAGGGAATAAGGGAGTGGGCAGTGGGGGACCAAGAATGAAGTATGAACAATGACAATTGGGGGTCCTGAATCACTAAGACGGGGAGTGTGTGGTGGCATAGGGATGTGCTCATCATTGAAGAATAATTTCAAGTTGTTATCAACATAGAAGACTGAGCTCAGAGTGGAGGACTCTCAGGACATTAGGCAGCTCTGATGAGGGAACTGACAGGAATAACCAATGGAATAACATTTCTCTTTTCTCTCTAGGCAAGAAGAGGTAAGGTAAGGAGAGCAGTGTGTGAGTGAGTGATATTTCTCTTCTTACCCTGTAGGCAGGAATAAGCCAGGCAAGGAAATTGGCAGA
This sequence comes from Pseudocheirus occidentalis, assembly GCA_028646575.1. Classification (NCBI taxonomy): domain Eukaryota; kingdom Metazoa; phylum Chordata; class Mammalia; order Diprotodontia; family Pseudocheiridae; genus Pseudocheirus; species Pseudocheirus occidentalis. Next base: position 50,878 of record JAQQSW010000273.1, read on the forward strand.
CAATAAAAATATTAAATCATTTATCAAAGTGAAGTCAAAAGTCTACAAAAAAAATTTAAAATTTTGAAGTTCCTAGCTCAGAAATTCTTGGTATGGTCTGAATTTTTATTTCTCTCACCTTATATTCTGAAGTTTGGGGGTTGGGATTTTTTTTTGGGGGGGGGTCACAGATGCATCCCAACGTCTTTTTAGAAAACATTGCTTGGTCTTAACATCATAAGAGGGGGGAAAGACACCTCACACTTAATAGCTCCTATCATTTCACTGTTCCCATAGCAATGACCACTTGAATTTCTGACCAGCAGCCAAATGACTCCATTGGCTTCACTAAAATAAGAGTTCAGTTCCCAACAACAAACATACACAAAAGCTCTACAATGAGATGTAATTCCCTAGAGACTATTGGCAATACCATCACATTCTGAGACAATGAATGAGCAAAACCTCTGATTCTGAGCAGACCTCATGAAACTCAAGCAAAAAAAAGGAAGGGAGCATTCCACAGGTATAGGGGCAGTGTTCTTCAGATCCTACAGGTCTGCCGTATAATTACATTGCAAGCAGTCTAGACTCAGTGCCAAAGAGTAGACAACCTCAGAGAGCTGAGACAACTACATGTTCAAAGATGATATCCACCAATGGTGGGAAACTCTTTGATAATTCTATAGTGTCTGGCCTCTGCTGAAAGGGTAGACATAATTCTTTTGGTCTGTATTGATAGGCTGAGCTGTGCTGTTGGCAGCCCTTGCTCCACCATGTTTTTATCCATTGCTTGGTCCATTGTTCTGAGTTTGAATAAACCAGCCACTGAAGTGCTTTGGACATCAATTTCTAGATCAGTGAAATGAGACAGGATGGACTTGATCATGTAATTTCAAAATTCACTTCCAACCCTACATCTTATGATCTCATAGAGGGCAGTTGACCTGCAGTTCTGTGGGATCAACCACAAACCTCCCAAGGCAGACAAACTCATTACAGCACTTTCTGCCCAGCATCAGTAAATAAGGCTCTTATACTTAAACCACCAAGTTACTTCATTTTATTCCAGTATGCCTTCTTTCCCTTAAAATACCTTATCAACCCTTGCCAGTATAAAACTTTTCATCTTTTCAACTCTCATTTAACTGTTGTTTCACAATGACAAAAGGCTCAGTTCAGACTTTGGCTTGAATGGTGGCTGAATTCAAAGATGCACAATATATTTATGCTGAGGAGACGTAACATGGAATAGTGGGGAGAGTGTCAAACTTAGAGCTTAAGAAGACTCAGGTTCAAATCTTTCCTGTGACAATTAAAAGTTATATGATCACTGCCTTTCTGAACCTCATTTTCTTCATCTATAAAATAGGGAGGATTGACTAAATAGCCTTTCAGTTCCCTTCCAACTGTAAATCTATGAGTCAATCACCCAATGACTCAGTTTGGCCCTGCATTGACATATGAAGTCTTTCCATCTCCTTCAGAAATCTGTAGTTTGCCTTAGAATGCCAAATTATTCCCTTAATATAGGTTATCAAAAGATATGAACAAAGAATTCTCAAGAAAATTACAAATGATTAGCAACCTTGTAAAAGAATGTACCAAATCACTAATAAGAGAAATCCACATCAAGATAAGCCTGAGGTTTCATTTTAAACTCTGCAAATGGGCAAAGACGACAAAGGATGGCAATCGTCAATGTTGGAGGAAATATGGGAAAACATCCATATCAGTACACTATTGGTTGAGCAATGAAGCAATACAATCATTTTGAAAAGCAATTTTAAATTATACAAATAAAGTTATTAAAATGCCTATAATCTTTGACCCAGAGATTTCACTACTTGACGTATACCCCCAAGGGAGCCATTGATAAGGGAAAAAGAAAAGTAGAGAGGAATAAATATTTATATAGCACCTACTATGTGTAGGCACTGTTCTAAGGATTATCTATAAATATAATCTCATTTTGTCCTCATGACAACCATGCAAGATAGGTGTTATGATTATCCCATTTTATATTTTAGAATACTAAGGCAAACAGAAGTTAAGTGACTTCTTCAAGTTCATACAGCTACTAAATGAATGAGGTTGGACTTGAACTCAGGTCTTCTTGATTCTAGGAAGTTTTACCAACTGTACCAGTAGCAGCCTAGTTCTCATGTACCCTTCCCTCAATTTTCTATAGCAGCAGTTTCTGTAATAACAAATTAGAAACAAAGTAGATGTTCATCATTTGGAAAAAAGCCCCCAAACAGTGAAACATAAATGTTATGGAGTATTACTGTGCTGTAAAAAAATGACTAATATAATGAAAACAGAGAAGTATGGAAAAATGTACATTAACTAATGCACAGTGAAGTAAGCAGAGTCAGGAAAACAAAATACACAATAACTGCAACAATGTAGATGAAAAGAATGACACCCCCCCCCCAAACAAATGTTGTAAAATAACAAAGAACAAGCATGACTTGAAAGAAGAGATATAGGAACACATCCCAATCCCACCCCTCTGTAACCTTTCTTGAGATAGGGGTACTAGCCCTTCCTTTGCCCCATCCCCACCCCAATGGCCTTCATATTTGTTTCTCCACCCTAAAGCAAATCACACATTGGAACTTGCTAAAATTTACCTCCTACTGCACACTAGTCTTCAGCCCATCACTGTAATGTTAAAAAGGGTAGGGATTACAATCTCCTCTCTGTTTTGTTTTTTTTTCCTTCCTGGTGTTTATTTCAGCTTTGAAGCCTCTCTGCCATTACCAGGACCTCTCCGCAATGAGGAAAGTGTTATGGGACAGGTAGACCATATGTTTTCAGATGGACGAGCCACTAGACCAAGAGTTAGTAACTCTCCCTTAGGTACTAAACAGCTATAAGCTCACAGGCAAATTGCTTAACCTCATGAAATCTCACTTTCTTCATCTACAAATACTTCTGCTACTTCCTTGGAAACAGGGAAGAAAACAACTCAGTACTTCAAGTGCTACCAAAACATTAGTCACCGCTGCTAGATGCTTGAACTATTACTGCAGCCTCCTAATTAGTCTGCTCATTCCTAATCATAATACTCTTTCAATGTTTTACACTCTATTACAAGAATGTTGTTTTGTTGTTGTCGAGACTGTTCCAGTCATGTCTGACTCTTCATGACCACATTTGGGGTTTTTGGCAGAGATACTGAAGTGGTTCGCCATTTCCTTCTCCAGCTCATTTTGCAGATGAGAAAACTGAGGCAGAATGAAGTGACCTGCCCAGGGTCATACCGATAATGAGTGTCTAAGGCCAGATTTGAACTGTGAAGATGAGTCTTTCTGATTCTAAGTCCAGGGCTCTATCCACATAGGTGCCCTATTACAAAACTAATCTTAAAACATTAGATTAATCATGTCACTCCCCTGCTCAAAGTATTTCAATGACTCTCTATTATCTATTTGATCAAGCTCTTTGGTCTAACATCAAAATACCTTCAGTGATATGCAGCCTCATCCCCAGAATCTGCCTTGTGCTCTCTCCCGTCTCCCTAACTTTGTTTATGCCTTTTACTTTGCCTCCTTCCTCTCTTCTCATCATGCCTCTACAGTACGCATCTTTCAAGGCTCAGATGAAATTCTAGCTCTTCCAATAAGCCCACCTTGAACTTCCTGGCCTCATTGCCATTCCTCCTTCAAACAGTCATAGCTTTTCCTTTGCTTGTCTCTATTGATAGTTCTTCTATCATGTATATAGAGCAAAGAGAATCTATGATTCACCTTCAGAACCAATAACAATACCTTATAGGAAGGTGCTTGATTAAATACTAATGGATTTTCATTACATCTCCCCAAAATACTATTCACTGCTTTTTTTGTCAAAAAAAAATTAACTATAATACTTATTCTAACACAAAAATATGGTCTGCAGAAATAAATTGCTCATTTAGATTTAAAGAATACAATGCCAAATATAGATGCAGAAATGACTGATGTCTTACAGGGAGGGTGTCTATGCATTATGCACTCAGGTGCATAGACTTAATGGATATAGGGAAGTTCTACTGAAGTGGATTCATAACTACTCAGCAATATATAGTCCTGGAGAGTTGCCTAGAGAAGTGATCTGAATTTTTTTTTTATCCAATACTCCTTCCTATCAGCAAATAAAATGTTGGAACACACACCTCTAATATATATAAATTCACTTATTTATGAAGTGCAAACAGACTATGTCTATACCCCAAAGAGATCAAAGAAAGGGGAAAGGAACCTATATGTACAAAAATATGTTACAGCAGCTCTTTTTGTAGTGGCAGAGAATTAGAAACTGAGGGGATGTCCATCAATCAAAGAATAGCTGAACAAGTTATGGTATGTGGATTTTACAGAATATCATTGTGTAGTAAGAAATGATGAACAGGATGGCTCAGAAAAATCTGTGAAGATTTATATGAGCTGACGCAAAGTAAAATAAGCAGAACTAGTAGAACATTGTATACAATAATGAAAATATTGTGATAATAATCAATTGTGAAAGACTTACTCTGATCAATACAGTGATCTATGACAATTCCAAAGGACTCACGACAAAATACTTTATGCACTTCCAGAGAAAGAACTGATGAACTGAGTACAGACTGAAGTGTATCTTTTCCTTATTGCTTTTTTTTTTTTACAATATGTCTAAACTGGAAATGTTTTGCATGACTTCATATATACACTGGCTATCGTATCTCTTGCCTTCTCGATGGTTGGGGAAGCAAGGAGGGAGGGAAAGAATTTGGAACTGAAGACTAAAATATTTTTAAAATAAAATATACACAGGCCTGGATAATTTTTTCTTCATTTATAAAACAGGACAATCAAAAGGGCTTTCATTCTATTGGGAACATTAGTACTGAATGTCTATATAACTAAGTATAGCCTGTAGGTAGATCTGATGACGGTAATACTCTGTTCAAAGCCTTTTAATGTTCCTTATCTACTGAACAAAATGCAAACATCTCAGCCTGTAACTTGAGGCTTTCCATATTCTAGCACCACCATATGTTTGCTGCATTATTTCATAATATTGTCCACTTACTCTATGGTTCAGCCAAACTGATTTACTGTATGCGTTCCTTACGTATATGTATTTGTGTGTATACATATATGTATATACACATATGTACATGCATGCATATATTGTGGCTTATACCATTTCCTTTGTTGAAAAATTCTTCTTCCCCACTCATCTTGACCTCTGACTGTTGAATTCATGTCCATTAATAAAGATTCAACTCAAAGCCTTTCTTGATTACTGCAGGAAGAAATTATCTTATCCTTAAGAGATTCTGTAATATACAAAGCTTATAAATACCATAAAAATATAAATTTGTAGCTGGAAGGGACCTCATAGACCGTCTAATCCAACTGCTTCATTTTACATATGAAGAAAAAGTCAATCCTCTTATTTTACATATGAGAAAACTGAGGCCCAGAGAAGGGCAAGTGACTTGCCCAAGGTCACACAGGTAATAATGACAGAGGCAGTATCTAGACATAGGTCCTCTAATTCCAGAGTCAATGTTCTACTTTGCATTTTAATTATCAATGTATATGTGTATGTTCTGGAGAACCTCATTATCTACCACATAGGGAATCTTTGGATCTCCTCCACAACAGTAGTGAAACCCTTTGGTGAATACCTGTCTCTTTGTTTTATACCTTGCCTAATATTAATATGGAACAACTCCTTTGTTGTAATGTCTTTTATGAAATCTTGCAATTTTATATGATGATATGTGTATGGGAGACACTTTTAGTATCTAGGTATATATATTGTATCCCTTAACCAGTCTCCATGAAGACCAGAACTATATGGGGCAGTTAGGTGGCACAGTGAATAGAGTACCAGCCCTAGAATCAGGAAGACCCAAGTTTCAATTTGACCGTAGACACTTAACACGCTTACTAGATGTGTGACCTTGGGCAAGTCAATGAACCCCAATTGCCTTGCCTTCTCCCCTCCAAAAAGTTAAAAAAAACCCACCAGAATTATGTCTTATTTTATCATTCTTTTCTCTTCCCTGATACCCAACAATGGGCTTTGCACATTAGCAGTAAATAAAAGACAAGAAACAAGACCAAAAAAATTGGTCTGCAAGTCAGACAGCACGAAGAGAAAAAAAGCCCAGGCAGACAGACAAGTCCTTATAAAACTGCAACACGAAGGAAGCTAGCAATGACATTTTGACCAGGCACTTCTAGCTGAACAATAAAACCAGAGAACGAATTAGGAAAGGAAGGCTCATGTTGTACTTTTGATTATATAGCTTCATCTTGTGACAGGTCTCATTCCAACTTTTATTTTCTCCATCCCCAGATTTTGTTCTTGCTGTGTTGCTGCTAGAATACACAGTACCCACTTCCCAAGGAGATGACTCACACCATGAAACAAATTATTTCTATTTTGAAAGTTTTAGGGCTCCTGTTAGAAGGAACTTAAAACCAATTTAACAGCTAATAACAAGTTCTCTGTAGAGAATTTTTCACCCACTTCCTCTTCTCCCAGTAATTTTTTTTGAAAGAATCCCTGATGTAAAGCAACAGTATAAACTCTTTGAAGCCGCTGACTGTGTCATATTTTTCTTTGGGGTTCCCCATGGTGCCTAGCAGAGTCCTCATAAATACTTGTTGAATCAAAAACAAATATGCTGTTTTTATGATCAGAATATAGTTTAACAAAACAGGAAAACATTAACTCCATCATAGCCAAAACTTATGCTACATAATTTTCCCATGTAGAATCTGATCATGCCATCCTTTGGGGTAAAAAAACAGGAGAGAGAGGAGATAGAAAAGGCAATAGGTAAGAAGGGAAAGCAGAATAGGTCCCCTATAATACCCTCAGTCCATTGTCCCTCCCCATTACTGATGGAGCAAAGAGGATTTATTCTGACCTCTTAACTGTTCTCTCTTTTCTCTAATCCATGTTCTATACATGTGATGAAATAATCTTCCTGAGGTGCAGATCTGACTCCAGGATCATAGATTTAAGATTGGAAGGAAGCTTAGAGGTCAACTAATCCAGACCTCATTTTGACAATATGAAGAAACTGAGGCCCAAAGAAACAAAGTGAGCTGTCCAAGGTGAGTCAGTCAGGGACAGAGCCAGGATTCAAAACCAGTTTTTCGTTCCAAATCCACTACACCATGCTGGTTCATATCATTTCCCAGTTCAAAAACTTTCAATGGTTCTTTAGAGCAAATAAAGACTAACTTGTTAGCCTGGTGTTTAAGGGCCTCTAGAAGCTGACTTCCACCAAGTTTTAATTCTCATTGTTGTTATTATTAATAAGTCATTAGCAGTTGTCTTCTGTGATCCCGTTTGGGGTTTTCTTGGCAAAGATATGGAAGTGGCTTGACATTTCCTTCTTCAGGTCATTTTACAGATGAGAAAACTGAGGCAGAGTTAAGTGACTTGTCCAGATAGTGTCTGAAAAGAAGATGAGGCTTCCTACTTCCAGGCCTACACCTAGCAGTCTAATTTAC
>JAQQSW010000274.1:0-57232 GCA_028646575.1 Pseudocheirus occidentalis
TTAAAAATTATTGTACTACCTGAAAGCCATGATCAAAAAAAGAACCTAGAAATCATCCTTCAAAAAATTCTCAAGGAAAATTGCCCTGATATTTTAGAACAAGAGGGCAAAATAGAAATTTAAAGAATTCACAGATCACCTCTTGAAAAAGATCCCAAAAAGAAAACTCCTAGGAATGTTATAGCCAGGTTCTGGAGTTCCCAGATCAAGGAGAAAATATTACAAGCAGCCAAGAAGAAATAATTTGAATATTGTGGAAACACAATCTGAATAACACAGGATCTAGCAGCTTCTACATTAAGGGATTGAAGGGCTTGGAATATGATATTCCAGAAGTCAAAGGAGACAGGATTAAGACCAAGAATCACCTACCCAGCAAAACTGAGTATAATGTTTCCGGGGAAAATGTGGTCATTCAATGACATAGAGAACTTTCAAGCATTCATGACGAAAAAAACAGAGTTGAATAGAAAATCTGACATCCAAATACAAGAAGCAAGAAAAGTTTGAGAAGGTAAACAGAAAAAAGAAATCATAAGGAGCTTATCAAAGTTGAACTATTCATATGCCTATATGGAAAAATAATTGTCATTTATGAAACTTTTCTCAGTATGAGGACAGTTGAAGGGAATATGAATGTTTGTGTATACACACACGTATGTATACATACATATATAAGTCTATACAGGACGGTATATGTGCATATGAACACATTTGTGTACAGGTATACAAAGACAGAGGGCACAGGATCAACCGAATAGGAAGGGATGATATTTAAAAGGTAAAATTGAGAGGTGAGAGAGGAATATAATGAGAAGAGATGTGGAGAGACAGAATGGGGTAAATTATCTAATACAAAAGAGACACGGGATAACTGTTACAATGGAGGGGAAGAACAGGAAGGCAAAAAGGAATGAGTCAACCTTACTCTCACTGAATTTGGCTTAGGGAGGGAACATACACTCCGAATTGAGTATCTTGCCCTTCAGGAGAGTAGGGGAGAAGGGGATGAGAGGGGGGATGATGAAGGGAGGGGAGGACAGGTTGGTAGTCAGAAGCACACACTTTTGTAAAGGGACAAGGACAAAGTAGAGAATAGAACAAGTGGGGGTAGGGATAGGATGGAAGGAAACACAGTCACTCTTTCATGGTATACCCACTATGGAAATGTTTTGCGTAACTACACATGTACAACCTATATTGAATTACTTATCTTCCCAGTAAGAGTGGGTGACAAGGGAGGAAGGGAAGGAATCTGGAATTCAAAGTTTTAAAATCAAATGTTTAAAAATATATATTTATCATTATTATTTTTTTTTTTTTTAAAAAGCAGAATCAGATTTCTAGCCCTAGGCCTCAAATTCCAAATACAGTGTTCTTCCTTTCTACTGCCCCACACTGACAGTGGATCTCAGTTTTTTCATCTCTAAGATGAAGAGTTTGGACCAGATAAGCTGTAAAGTCCTGCCAAAGCCCCTCCTACCACTAGAGCTGACTGTGATGCCAACAACTCATAAGCCCAGGGTGTTGATGAAGATTTCGTGAAACATTTTATTTGAAAATATATGACACACTAATACACAATTAGTAGAGCTGTTCATTGATCCAACAATCCTAAGAAACTTTAAAAACGCTAAAAATGTCCACAGCCTTTAACCCAGAGATTTGACTGCTAAGCAATACCCCTGGGAGGGGAGGACAGAAAGTTTTAATAATCACCAAGATGTTAATGGCTGTATTTTTTGTGATAGCAAAGAACTGGAAACGAAGGAGGTACCTATCAATTATAGAAATGCTAAGTCAATCATGGCACCTGAATGTGATGGAATATTACTAAGTCATAATAAAAAAAGAATACTAAGAATTCAGAAAAGCTTGGGAACATATGAGATGGTGGAAAGTGAAGACAACAGAACCAGGAAAACAACATATACAATGACAACTGTAATATAAATGGAAGAGAAAACCCAAACTAAATAAACGCTGCACAATTAAAATGACCAAACTTGACCTGGAAGACAAGATAAAGAAAAGCATCTCCCTCCTTGCTTGGAAGAGGGGAGAAGAGCACGGAGGTGCAGCACTTAGCAGACTATTATAGAAGGCTTAGTTGGTGGGTGCTTAGCTTCGCTGAACTACTTTCTCCCTCTTTATTCCTTGTTACAAAGGATGGCTCCTTGAGTAGAGGCGGTGGGAGACAAGAGATTCAGAAATGAAAGTACTATCAAAACAAAAGATATTAATAAGATAATTTAACTTAAAAAAAATGTTTGACACACACAAAGCTGGCCACGGTTTTATGGGAGAAAAAAAAATACCTCTTCACACTGTACTAAAACTAGACTCACATGTTATTGGTATAAGGGATAATGCCCTGCTTCACATTTTTTCCTCTCAAATACAAAATCAACCTCTTGCAATTGTGTACAAATAATCTAGCACAACAATATCAATTGAATATTTTATTTCCTTCTTAAATCTCCCACATAAAGATATTAAGATCTTCATCCTTTCTAGGCTATACATAATAGGAAACTTACCTGTGACAGAGTAATGGCAGCTCCCAGTCAGCTCTCTCTCACCAGGAATGCCTGGCTTTTAGCCTACTGTTGTTATATAAAGCCAAAAATATACCTAGATGCACATGTTCAAGGTGACCAGAGCTCTCTTTATTCAGCAGACATTTCCTAAGTATCTATGCTATCTTGAGAGACAAGTTAAAAATCCTCTTCACCTAGGAAAAGAATAATGCCTTCTACAAACACATGGTCTCTTTAAATAAGCAACTATATCAAAGACTCAAGGTAGAGGAAGAAATCCAGCATTTCTCCAAAATCCTCTAAACAAAGCCAAGCTGATCACTGTACAATGGATTTGATAGACAATGTCAACTTTTTTAAAGGGTAAAAAACTTCTGCAACAATGCAGGCAGGAGACTATGTTAAAGTTACCAGAAGTATCCATGAAAGTCACTAGTCTTCTAAAAGCTAATATTAAGTAAGGGAGGTCAGCAGAGTCCAAAGAAGACAAGCCCTCGCACGTCAAATAATGAATACCAATGCCCAGAAACCAAAAACCGTTTATTTGCCCTAATTGGAGAACAGGATTTAACCAGCCTGATTACACAGAACACTAAGGGTACATTCCAACTTCAGCAGTGAGCATTTATCTTTGACTTCACAGTCATACTTTCAGGATGCTTTAAAAAGTATCCTGGGTGAGGAAGATTCCTGCCATGAAGAATTATTACGGAGCTAGAGTTTTGAAGGAGTAAGGCGCCCAAATCCTAATTCTCATGGGCACGTGCACCACCTTTCAGAGTCTCCATTTCTTCAGCTATAAAGTGGGACTAATTAATATATTACCTACCTCCCAGAATAACTGTCATGAAAGAACTTAGGAAACCTTAAAACACTAAATACATTAATACTAAATAAACCTTAAAATACATAAATAAGTCATTATTAGAATCTTTTCCACTTTATTACAAAGCAGAAAAGTACAAATTCCTGCTGCCTCTTTCTAGTGGCCCTAGCAAAGCTCCCAAATTATGAGAGTAAGGAAGACACTCCCACCTCTCTGGCAAAACACCTTCAAATCAAAGATATGCATGTTCCCAGGGCTCATCTACACCTCTCAATCTGCTCAATACAACAATGAAAATTTTTTCCATTTTTCTGCTCTATTAGAACATTCCACAACCCTTTCCATCTCCCTTAAGGAATATATAAAGGAAGAAAGAGCAATTCACAACAAATGAAGAAATATTAGAAACTATTACACAATTATGTGCCAACATAACTAAAAGCTTAAATAAGGAGGGAAAAGGTTAACCCAAAAACCCTACATATTAAAAAAAAAAAGAAATAGATCATTTAAATTCAATTTCAGAAAAAGAAATTAAACAAAACTAACACCCAAAGGGGAAAAAAATCAGAACCAAGATTGAGAGACAAGTTAAAAATCCTCTTCACCTAGGAAAAGAATAATGCCTTCTACAAACACATGGTCTCTTTAAATAAGCAACTATAAAAATCAGAACCAAGATTGACTTAGAAATAAATAAATCATTCAAAAACAATTAGTTCCAATATTACATAAATGATTCTCAAAAAGAAGATGGAAAATTATTTCTAGAAGCAAATAAATAATATCATCCAAACTAGAGAGAAAGAAAAAATAGAAAGGTAGTTCTACATCAATATCACTGCTGAAGATATTGATGCACAGGATCTGAACTCCAGAACTGGAAGGCATCCTAACGGCCCTCTAATCCAAGCCCTTCATTTCAGAGATGAGAAAACTGAAACCCAGCTAAGATAAGTAACAAGGATTAACAGTCATTAAGCATCTATGATGCTCAAGGCACTATGCTAACACTTTACAAATATTCAACTAGACCCTCACGACCCTCCGAAGTAGATATCATATCCCCATTTTACAGCTGTACAAACTGAGACAGAGATTGCGTGATTTGCCCACAATCACACACCTCTGACTCAAGACAGAACTTTTTTTTTTTTTTTTTTTTACTGTACTCTGATTATCTCCTTGAGGCTGCAGCAAAAAGGTCATTGTCTGTGGCTGGGTTGAATTTATGTCATTCGGGAAGGCAGAGGTGATTCGGCATTAGGAAAACTATAAATATAATAGGCCATATAAATAAAACAATTTTCATCACAAAATTATACCAATGATGCCTTTGACAAATTACAGCACTCAATTATAGTAAAAATACTACAAAGAATAGGAATCAATTGACCTTTCTTTAAGATGGTAAATATTATCCATCTAAATCAGCAGTTCTCAACCTGCGGGTTACAACCTGTTTGGGGGTCACCTAAGACCATGGGAAAACTTATTTCCGATGGTCTTATGAACCAAGACACCGATCCTCTGTCTCCAGGCGGTCCCGCCCACATGCAGATGCGCCCACTTATTAAAGTATTAAAGAGCATTAAAGGTTCAGCATTAGGAAGGTTGAGAACCATTGATCTAAACCAAGAGCTGGCATTATCTTCTGGATGAAAAAACATTCGAAGTCTTAAAAAAAAAAAACTTTTTTGTCACAAACAACTTCAATGATCACAGACAAACACTGAAGTATAGAAACAAAAAAGCATTTCCAGTAAAAACGAGTTACAGCAAGGATCCATAATGAAGTTTTAGAAATGCTCACTCTAGCACTAAGAGGAGAAAAACAAACAGGAAATAAGGACCAGCAAAGGAGGAAAAATGAGTCAATCCTCCACATTTGTGTATTTAATTTTCAACAGCTTCATGGATTCCCATAATTTTATTCATTTCCACATTGGCAACTTTGCACATTTGCCACTATGCACAGCAGAGAAAAAAATGAAAGACACGACGCCCACGAATTTGTGGAGCGTCTGTTACCCCAGTGGGCACTTTGCTGGTCTTTGTCACCTACCACTGTCACCTACCACTGTAAAGAGCTCCCAAGTTATTCATTCTCTATTTTCATTCAAGTTTCATGCTACAATTATGTCCCCAAAGTATGTTGCAAATCCTTTAGGCTGTAAGCTCAAGTGTGCAAAGTCAGTAATGCGCCTTAGGGAGAAAATAAAGGTGTTAGATAAACTTCATGCTGAAATGATAGTAGCTGTTGGACAGAAATATCGAGGCATCAGCAGCCTCAAGGTTAAATGACAACCCCCCTCTCTACTGTGCTCTCCTACTCCAACACCCTGAAGAATCTCAAAGAGTCCACAAACACTGCTGATAGATTATTTCAAGCGGGTGCATCCTTCATAATCTCCAATGCCATTCACCAGCTCATGAAGTACAGACTGTCAGAAGTAATGTTGAGGCTGGTCTGAAGTGTTCCATCAGCAGCAATTACGGTCCCAGTGCCCTCTCCCTTGGTTTTAGAAGACAACCAAGGGAGAGAAGCTTTTGACAGTAAAGCACACAGTACAACGCCCTCATACTATCATCTAACACAGCCGAAGGCAAGATTCAAGTCAAAAAGTTTTAGTTCTAAGAATTTTACTTGCGGTGGAGTATTTATGGGACAGTAGATTTCATGCATTATGGAAAGTGAACACTGTCTGAAATAAATGTTTTTAAAACTGAGATGTTAGCATCAAAGGCCAGAGAATTCTAGTGAATTACTAGCAAAAAAAAATGTATTTTAGGGGCGGCTAGGTGGCACAGTGAATAGAGCACTGACCCTGGAGTCAGAAGGACCCAAGTTTAAATCCAGCCTCAGACACTTGGCACGCTTACTAGCCATCTGACTTTGGGCAAGTCACTTAATCCCAATTACCCTGCCTTCTCCCTCCAAAAAAACAAAAAAAAATTTAAAAATTAAAATATATGTATATATATATGTGTGTATATATATATATATATATATATTTTTTTTTACATGTTACCAATTCTATTTTGTGTATCTTATTTTATGAGTTATTTCATGGTTACCGTGTTAGGGAAAAGTGTATATTATCAGAATTAATGTTTGTAATAAAGAACTGTATTTGGAAAAGTATATTCTCAACAATCGCTAAGTGAAAGACTGAAGTTTTTCATGGTCACAGGAACCAAACCCCCTGTTTCACAGAGATGCAATATATCCACTTTTGCATTTTTTACTTTCATGTAATTTTTCCAGGAATGTTATATCCACAAAAGTTGAAGACTGACTATATATCTTTTTGTAGATATTATATGATGATTTATTTTGAGAATTAAGAGGTTTAGTGAAAAAAATTAATTGAAACAATGACTAACTTCAGTAGAACAGAATACAAAATAATCCCCCCCAAAAAATCACCTATCTCTAGATAACAAACAAAACTCAGAATGAGGAAATAGCAAAATTCAACATGCATATAATATCTGGGAGGGAATCTATTAAGATGTACTCAAAATCTGCCATAAAAACACTGCACAAAAATAAAGGAAGCCTGAAATAATTGGAGGGACATTAATTGTTCATAGTTGAGCCGTGTTGACAAAATCAAAGTAATAATAGTACTCTAATAACTTAGAGATTTAACCAAGACATCACTTTATAGAATTTGGCAAATAACATAATTTGGACAGAGAAAGAAAAGATAAAGAATCTCACATCTTTTTTTAAAGTAAGAATGAAAGGGCCTTAGCATTATAAGATTTCAAAGTAATCTTATAAAGCAGTAAACACAAAAACCAGCACAAGTTAAAAAACAAGAGTTCATAAATAGGCTTGAGTAGGGAAGGAAGACCCAGAAGCAATCAAACACAGCAATCTGGTGATCAGTAACCCCAAGAACACCAATTACTGGCTTACGGCCTCCCTGTTAAGACAAAAACTGGTAAGTAATGTGGAAAGCAGTCTGACTGAACTTAGGCCAACCATATTTTGCAACATGCGCCATAATGAGTTTCAAATGGATACCTGATCTAAATATAAAAGGTCACAATCATTTAAAAACCAAATGAGAACAGAAGTGTATATCTTACACAACACAACCATGACAAGGGAGAGATTTCTGAACGAAACTAGGGTTAAAAATGATCAAAAGGGATGAAAGAGAAAATTGTAATTACATAAAATTGAAAAGGTTTTGTATGAACATGGCCAACATAGCCAAAGTGAAAAGAGAAGAAATTAACTGGGAAAAATATTTGCAGTAAATCTCTTTAATAAAGGGCTGCTATCCAAGGTACATAGAGACCTGACCTAAATATATAGGAACAAGTTCCATTTCCTAGTAGCTGAAACATGCAAACAGGAAAAGTCTAAACTATTAACAAACATTTGAAAAAAAAATTACAAATTACTAATAAGAGAAATGTAAATTTAAAACTCTAAGGTTTTACTGCATGCCATTAATCAAGTTGGCCAAAGATGACAAAAAGCAAACGTGGTGAAGAGGGGAGGGCTTTGGGAATGTAAGCACAGGAAAATTTTTCTAACAATGCTGTAAATTGGTCTCTGGTGAACAATTTACAATGACATTCAAAAAGTCATGAAAAATCTATATACCCTTTGATACGGCAATACATTTATTAGGCCAAAGACAAAGATGAGAAAAGTCTTCTATAGTATGTATAAACATATTCATAGCAACGTTGGGGGGGGGGGGGTAGTAGCACAGAACGGGAAAGAAAATACCCATGTGCCACACTGTATGGCACAATGAGAAATGAGAAATATGAAGAAATGTGGGAGACTCATAACAACTGGTAGCAGAAGGAAACAAACAGAAACAGAACAATTTCCAAGACAGCCATTCTAATGTAAAGGAAAACACTGAAAGCCTTTAAAATCTAATCAATGCAGTGACCAACCAGGACTCCTCAAGACTGAGGTTTGTAAAAGCCTAACTAAGGTGCAAAATGGGGCAGATGCTTTCAGAGATGGCTATGGTGTGTGTTTTGCTTAACTATACTTACTACACAGGAAAGGTCTACTGGAACATGACAAATTAGTAAGAAATGGCAGCAATTTTTTTTAAAAGGAACATCAATATCACTTGTTTTTAAACTGCTGCTTTAAGTTTCTGAAATAAGAAAAAAACTGGATTGCTAGTACTAAGGAGTCAACTCCCCCATTCCCAAAAATACCCATGATTTTGATTAAAATTTGTGTTAAATATCATTCTCACCTGAGTTAATTAATTCCTAAAGCAGCCACCTGGATAAATGGCATTGTTTTAAATTGGTTGTAAGTACCTACTAAAAGTGGTACTGGCACATAGTAAAAACAGAACTATACAAAGAGATTAATTAAAATAATAGTTTGATGCTTGCTTATCATAGTCCAGTTTTCCTAGAAGTGAATTAGTGGGAGGAGAGAACTATCCAGCAATGAAGTTAAACCCCACCATTTAGAGAAGGTTTTAAGAGGGGGACTTTTTTAGAGGTAAGCATCTTAAGTAAGGCAAGCTGAAAATGAACCACACTCTACAGAGGTCTGGAATATTTTTATGTCATGGACCCTCTTGGGCAGTTAGCCAAAGCTCATGGACCCTTCTCATAATGTTTTTGAAATAAAGAGAACATATAAAATTATAAGGGAAACCAATTATATGGAAATAGTCTTCAATATTTTAAAGTTCCTGAACACCAGGCTAAAATCCGTCAAATAACCAATCTCCCAAGGTCCTTGTAGGCCAGGTTATGATCCAAAACTAGATCAGTTCTCCTGATCTTGCCCTAGTTTGGGCTCCACAAATTGAGGTCAAACAGTATTATTATTCTGAGAGAATTGTAAAACCCAGAAATGTTTACTAAATTGAAACTATCTAAGCTTTTCTTCTGCAAAAAACTGAAATATTTTTCTCCTTTTTTTGTAAAGATTGATATGGGAACTCTGGTTTTCAATTTGACAGTATCACCTTCTCAGTTTAAACAAAACTATCTATCTCCTCAATCTGGACTGAGTGATGCGGAAAGAGTTGAGGAAATCTACCTCTGCTCTGTGATTCTAAAGTAACATTGTGAGCGTGTCTATGTTAGGGGTAGGAAAGGTATATAGACAAGGAAAGCTAGACCACTTTTAAGCTCCCAGAATAAATCTTCACAGGGTAGTTTTGTTATTTAAGTAATTTTTGATTGGTTAAAAATGAGTGCCAAAGGAGGGGAGCAGAGGTGTAGATTATACAAAAAGCATTCATTTAGCTTTGAAATATATTTTGTACTCATTTAACTGTTGGGGACAAGGGGCACCTGGACAATCATCTACTCTACCCCTTTATTTTGTAAATGAGGACAACCCAACACTGCAAGGCCAAGTAGCAGGTGGACCAGGATCACTCTTTCTAGTTTCTAAAAGCAAAGTCTGTCTTTTCAATGGCCTAGTCAGGACTCATCCTCTGACAATCCTTGATCCTCTCTGCTCCTGTTTTCCCAGATACTGCATTGAATTTAGCCTACCTCTCTGGGACCTCTATTAGACCCTCCAGGTAGGTGTTCTCCAAGGCTGTTTGGTCCCCATTCTGATCATCGGTCTTGGTGATCCTTTCACATAACATCCCATCTCTCATCTCCAGGCATTTTTCCTGACCATTCCCCATTCCTGGAACCCTCATCCTTCCTCCTCCATTTCACCTCCTATAGCTTCCCTGGTTTCTTCCTTCTGCCAGAAGTCTTCCCCAATCTCAGTGTGTTCCTCCTGTGAATTATTTCCAACTTATCCCGTGTATATCTCGTTTGTAAATAGTTGTATACTGTTTCCTGGATTAGACTGTTAGAGTTTTTTTTTAAAGCAGGGACTATTCTTTGCCTTTCCTTGTACGCCCAGCACATATTAAAAGTGCATAATAAGTGCCAGTTCCTGCTCAGGGTCACAGGTCTAAGGCAGGACTGGAGCAATCCAAATCAGACCCATGCCACTTGGCTATCTTGAAGGAAAGAGTAAAAAAAAATGGAAACTGAATGCTAGGTGATGCTAACAACCAAATCTGGCCAGCAGGAATAGAGAAGAAAGAGAAGAGGAAGGGGACTGCAGGTATAGCACACTGTCTGTACGGTCAGAAAACTGTTGATGTGCTGATTCATTTGGCTAAACCATTCGTTTTCTCTTTTGTATTCTTATGTTTTCAAATCAAGAGGGGACCATTGGGTGGGGAAGAGATATTCAGAAATGAAGGTGATGTTATTGAAGCTGCTATTTCACAAATCCAAACCTTTTCAATACCATGATCCTCATGGGCTGGGGTCCTGATTCTGCTAAGGGTACTTTCTGTCAATTTAACAAAGATGGGAACATCTGAAATCTGAGAATTTTAGTTACTATAGCTTATATTTGTTTTGATCATATGTTTACTAATATTTACTATGAATATTACATATAAAATATAATACAACTTTTAAAATCCTATTTAAATACAACTTTTCAGGAGCACATGAAACAAGTCCACTTCTAACTCCCTGCAAAAGACATTCCTAATGGGCAGCAGAAGTCACTGTCAGGGAAATAAAGCCCCTTCTCAAAACGTGCTCCTCTGGTCTTCCTTTGGATGAAAACTGCTGTGAATCTGTGTGTGTGACCCTTTGACTACAGGTTTAGCCACACTTCTTCTGTACTCTAAACTAGAGGATGAAGTAGGTTACAGCTGTATTGACCAATTGAAGTTGGTGAGTGGTTTCAGTCCTGCCCCACTTTCTGGGACCCCAGCTGGGGTTTTCCCAGCAAAGACACTGCAGTGCTTTTTCATTTCCTTCTCCAGCTCATTTGAGAGATGAGGACACTAAGGCAAATACGGTAAAGTTAATGGTAATGGGGTCACATGGCTAGTTGGAATCTGAGGCTAGATTTGAACTTAGGAAGAAGAGTTGAAGTAAATGAGTCAAACTGGTTTATTCACCATTTCTCAAAGCACAAAGATAACTGGATTTAGAATCAGCAGCCTTGGGTTAGAATCTTGGTCCTACTACTTTTACTCTGAGTGTGACCTTGGCCAAGTCAATGCCTCTCTCTGGACCTGTTTCCCCATCTGTACAAAAAGGGAATTCAACTAGATTATTTTAAAGTCTCTTACAGCTCCAGGTTCTATAAGCTTACAAAAGGTGTTAGGATACACTGGAGAGAACGTCAGCCTTGGAGTCTGGAAGCCCTGGGTCCAAATTCCAACCCTGGTATTTTGTGAACCCTAGAAAGTCACTCCACTGCAATGACTTTGTTTCCTCATCTGTAAAATGGAAAAAACATTCTTCCTCCCTGCTCAAGACCTGGTGTGAGAACCTTAAAAGTGATAGAAATGGAAGTGGCAATCACCTCTCTTTGCCTTTCCTCACACTATTCCAGACATCTTGGGATATGACTCCGTTCTCCACCAATAGACATCTTCCTGATGGAAGGTCTTGTTCCATGTTTCCTCCTCCCTAAATAATGTTTTCCTCATCATCCCAGCCAGAAGTGAATCTTTCTTTCTTAGAACTCTCCACATACTTTGCTGAGCACACATTTCTCATTTGGAATTACAGCTAGGTAAAAACTGGATCCCCATTAGACTGCATGTTTTCTGAAGACTGGAGGCCTCTCCTCTGTCTTTCTGTCTCCCAGAGCTGAGCAGAACCAGAGCAGGGAGGGATATTTAGTCCAGTATCTAGCTCCCACCATTTTACATGTAACTAACTAGATGCCTGACACTTAGTATCATTCAAAATGGGACTAGAAAAAAGAGATAATCCAAAGTCAAGTTCAAATGATAGCATGCTCAATACTGCTGCTAGTCAGAACCTAAAACATGTGGCATAGTTGTTCCATTATTATGCCGTTAAGAGAAAAATAAGAGCCTGAAGGGGATTATCTTTGAGTCTGGTGGATGAGAGAGGAGAAATCAAAGGACCTGTGAGAAAAGATGAGAGCTATTTTCTGTGGAACCAACCACAGGCTCCAAGGGATTCACAGCAGCCAAGAACCGTAAGTTTGGCATGGCACTCTAGGCAACTCTAAAAATAAAATATTTATCTAAAGGTCAACTTTTCCAGGAAACATTAACTCAATGATACGATCTGACTTGATATCACTTAATACATTAGATGTTTATCTGTAACAATAATAGAAGAAAAGAAAAAGAACCACCAGAGTCATACAAATAACCATCTTAAACACATCTGTGTAGGGAAGAGAAAGGCTAAAAGAACATGCGCTAGAACAAATTTGCTTTAAAAAAAATTTTTGACCATAATTCATATGGTACAGGCTTTAACAATCAATACTACCAAGGATGACACTTTTTTTTATTTTAGAAGGGCATTTCCCATCACTGACAGCATGAGGCAATATTTCTGGTATACATTTAATTCTGATTTTGTTTTGTAGAATTCTATCAATGAATACAAGATATACCTTGCATACAAATTAACACTGTCTAATAACAGTTGACTGAAAATACAAGTACTATGATAAATCATATGTATATAGTTGTTCTATTTCATCAAGACTCCTATAATTTTCTGTTTAAATTGCCTTTTGGTGATTTCCAAGAACTACACTCACCATTAAACTGCTACTTATAGAACATCTTCAATAATCACACACTGGCGCAGTGGTCCTCCAAGTATGGTTTCCAACCCTTCTCTCCCCAAGGATTCCTAAGACCTTTTCAGGGCATCATGTGGAAGGTCAAAACTCTTTTTACAGCTAAGATGTATTTTGGCTCCTACAACATTCCTCTCTTTTCCAACTACATATGAGGCCAGATTTCCTTTATGCACATCAAACAAAACACCACACTGCAGCCGACTGAACAAAAAAAGCAGATAGGAGAATCTAGGTGACTTCTATTAAGCTAGAATGGGTGGGGACCCTGTGGTCCTGTAGGTCCTCAAGGGCAGCCCTTTGACTGAATCCAAACTTTTGTTCTGTGAAGTTTGGATTCAGTCAAAGGACCACACTTGAGGACCTACAGGGCCATATGTGGCCTCGAGGTCCAGGTTCCCCACCCTAAGCCAGGCATTCTAGAAATATGTAAAACTATGTAAAATGATGCATTCTTCTCACTAAAACTTTTGCTTTACAAAATCCCTATCCTTTATAAAAATAGATTATTCACGTTAACATGAAAAGAACTTGTTATTTTCAATGAATAATTTTTTAAAATTTATCCATTTAAAAAAATTTATCCATTTTAATTTCTAATATGTAAAGTATCAGGAAATAATCCACAGAAACCAAAGTGTTTTACATTTAAGTGGGTTAGATCTAATTTTCAAGGTCACAGGGTCTTGAGCCTAAAAAATTTGAGAGCCTGTACACTAAGGAATTTTCCAGAGCTATTAAACCAGTGTCTTCAAATACAAGGCTCTCCACTCATTTTAATGTCATGAAATGGGATCTGTTACTTAGTGGGATAAATGGGAAAGAAGAAAAAAGAAAACTTTCACTTTAGTATTTATTTGAAAATATCAATATACAAGAAGCAAATTCACTCTTTGAAATGTTTTAGGAAGGAAGTATCAGATGAACTTCATTCTTATCTGAAATGCACAAAGGAGGACTGCACATGCACAATCTACTATAGAAGAACGTCAAACTCAAGAGGAAAACAAGATGGGGGGGGGGGGGGGGGGGAGGTGCGGATTTATGTAGCTAAGGAGTTAAGATGGAGAATAATACCAGAGTGGCAAGAGTCACAAATAAAAGTAACTTCCTTATCCTGAAAGAGGGATTAAAAATGGGATGGGGGTGGAGAAGAACCAGAACCTAAAGGAGGTATCTCAAACTGCCTGACAGACAGTTGCATAATGGCTGAACAAACTGCAGCAAATGAATGCAATGTAATATTGTACTGTGCCATAAGAAACGTAGGAAGAACCTACTTCAGGGAATCCTTGAGACTATGAACTGAGGAGAACGAAGTAAACCAGGAGAACGGATACAATGACAGCAACACTGGGGAGAAAAACAATCAGAAAGCCTTAAGAACTCTCCTCCAAGTTCTAACCAGTCCTGGGGTGGAGGAGGGAGGGACAGACACAAGCTTCTGCCATAGCCACTGGGTAGATACGTTTTGCTAGACTATATTTATTAGTTAAAAGGGCTTTGCTTTCTTTTTCTTTCCTTTAGTTTTTAATAGAGGCAATGGGGTTTGATTAGCAATAGCGATGCCCCATCCAAATGGCCGCGATCAATTTTTTAAAAACACAAGAGAAAAGAACAGAGGGATATTCAAAAGAAAGACAATTTGAAAAGGAATGTGTAGAATTTATTCTACATACACACACATATTTTAAAGCAAGCAGAGTTAAATGGACACGATGGTTTCTTACAGAACCCTTTTCTTGTGTTCTGCTCTATATATGGAAATCTTTTTGTATATGTTTTAAGTTCAGAATTTTTTTCATTTAAAAAGCAAGAAGAAAAATCTTTTAGACTTCCCAATTCAGATGCCTGTTATCAAAAAATACTTTTTTTTTTTTTACCACCAAGACCAATAAAAAGTTAATCTGTAGACATTACACAAACAGAATTTCTATATGGAAATAAGAATAAAGTTCATGATCTTGTTTATGTTACTTGTCAAGACCCTGTCTGCCTCAGTTTTCTCATCTGTAAAATGAACTGAACTATTGAAGGAAATGACAAATGACTCCAGTATCTTTGCCAAGAAAATCCCCAACAGGGTCATGAAGAATTAAACACAACTGAAGACTGAACAACAACCAAAATCAAGACCACTACACAGTATGAGAAAAGTAGTTTCATTTCAATATAAAGTAATTTAAGTTGTAAAATGTAAAACCAGAAACTCCCCCCACCCAAAAAAAAAACCCGACAATCCTGTGCCAAAACTCAAGGAGTACAAGCATATAAATAGTTTGCATAAGAGTCTAATTTAGACAGCCTCTTTCGTCTAAGAAGGGATATTTTAAATACTAGGTTGATTAAGTCTCGACAGTATGAGCCTGACATTTCACAACCAAACTTTTATAGGTCCAAGTGACCTCAACATTTTTATTTAATGTTTCCTTATAAGCAAAAGCAGATAAAAATTAAGCAAATCAAGGCACTACAGCTACTCACCTTAAGACATAAATAGGCTAAAAATACTGAGAATATTTCTTTTTGTTCTTCCACACTATTCCTATTCCAGCACTTCAAACACAGTCTGCAAATGACCTTATGCCAGGATTCTTAGCCTTCTGCAGGCCTCAGAGCCCTCTGGTAGGGTCTGGTGAAACCTACACTCTTCAAAATAAGGTTTACAAATGTATAAAATAAAATGTACATAAGATTACAAAGAAGAACAAGCCTATTAAAATACAGTTATCAAAATATCTTATTTTTTTAAAGTCAGGTCCCTGGAGCACAGATAAAGAACTACTCTGCTGGGGTTTTTGAAGTCTACATGTCCACGAGCACAAAGCTTTTGCAGATCCTACCAAGCTGTAAAGGGTTTGAGTATAAGTCAGAAAATAAACTATATTTACTTAGGATTAAATAACACGCCCTTAAAAAAGAAAATATAAGGGGGCAGCTAGGTGATGCAGTGAATAGAGCACCAGCTCTGGAGTCAGGAGGACCTGACACTAGCCATGTGACTTTGGGCAAGTCATTTAACCCCAATTGCCCTGCTGTTCCCCCCCCCCAAAAAGCTAAAAAACAAAAAAAAAAGAAGAAAGAAATGTGGACAATTCAGTGACCAAGTCCAATCTTGAGCAAGTTCTTGAATTTCACTGAGCCTCAATTTCCTCATCTGTCACATAAGAGCACTGGGCCAAGTGACCTTCAAACTCAAATTCACGACCCTATGATATCAAGTCATTCTACTGCTATTTGTATCAAACACAAACAGGTCAAAATATTTATTTTTGCTTCTTTTATTTTTCTACAAAAGTCCTCTTCCAAGGCCTCAAGCACAGTCTGAATCAAAATAATTTGAGACTGGAAGTAAGGTCATGCATTCATTAAAAATGAACACTATAGGGGCGGCTAGGTGGCGCAGTGAATAGAGCACTGGCCCTGGAGTCAGGAGTACCTGAGTTCAAATCCGGCCTCAGACACTTAACACAAAAACTAGCCGTGTGACCTTGGGCAAGTCACTTAACCCCAACTGCCCTCTAAAAAGCAAAAAAAAAAAAAAATGAACACTATATAACATGCAAATGCATCTACATCCATTTCTTACTCTGCCAAAGTCTCTGACCATTCTACTGGGGGCAATAACATGACATAAATTTAAAAGCACTTACAAGTAAACCGTCCTCATGATAGAAGAGCCGTCCATCTCTGTCCCCCTCATAAAACCCATCTGGCCTAAACTTTCTTAGCACTGCAACAATCTTTCACCCAACTATACTTCTATGGAACACACATTGTCTCCAAACGTTATACACTTCCTTTTCAGAGTAACTGAAAAAAATAAGGTCAAAGCATTAAGGTTTCACTATTTCACCTGAGTCTACCTGTTTGTTAAATTAATCCATTCATACCCTAGAGCCACAGCAAAATGGAAAATCCCTCTTAGAAATCACCAATAAAGTTATTTTTTCTGCACATCCAAATGTTTAAAAGGATTTGTTTAAATTAGTGAGGCAGCAACTAAGAGGACTACCAAAAGCACAAGAATTAGAAGTCAGAAACAAGCCTCCCGATGGGCTTAACCTTACATCCACTGAATGAGCGATTAAAATACAGCCCCTTCTTCAGTAAATTACACTGATTTTTTTATGCTGTCTAATAATCCATCAAAAATAAAACCAGATTGCTAACATGTGTAGTCAGCTTTATTCACTTAATACTCAATAAGCATTCTTCGCTCCTCTACCAAGCATCAGGCGCTAAGGATAGAGACAAAAACAAACACTCCTGCCCTTCAGGATCTTATATTCTAGTTGGGGAAGCAATACATACACTGGTACACATAGAAACAAATATAAATACAAAATGTAGAGATACATATAGATACAGATTTACAGAGGAAATATATACAAAGTAAATATAATCCAGCAATCCAGGGAAATCAGGATAGCGGGCCTGTGGAGAAAGTGGCCTTTAAGGGGCATCCTGAAAGACACTAGGGAATGGAGGCGGTGCAAAGGCCTGGAGGCAGATGATGGAATGGCCAGAGAGGACCAGCAAATGGCCCAGTCTGTCCAGAACCAGGAATGGGTGAAGGTGAACAATGATCAAGAAGCATGGAAAGATAAGCACAGGCCAGCCTGAAAAGGATGGCATTTTGCTCACTCACTCAAACAATTCAGAGTGGTAGAACTAGAAACAGCTTCATCTGGGTCAACTAGGGATCTGAGCAATGAGAAACCCAAGAAGGAGAGGTCTGGCTAACTACTCAGGGGCATTTGGCTGTCAAGTAGTCAACCAGAAGCAAGCTCATTCTCTTACAATTCCACAATGTCCCAACCAACAAGTGTCAAAATGAACATAAAGCCTTCCAACCATTCTGGGGGTGTGTAGGCTAACATACTTGACACAGGAAAACTCTATGCCTTGGGACTATCTGCAGGCAATTTAACCCGAGGCAGTTACCACATTTCTTTTTCTCCCCTCTAGAGCCACGGTCTTTTCCATGGTCACCAGTGTACCTTCACAACAAGTAAACTAATGTTAAACTAATATTGCTAACAAATGATAAATAAGAAGCCAGTTTTGTGGGTAATATAATTCTAAAGAAATGTGGGTTTCTTAACTAGAACAGTTAGTCGAGTCAGAGTTCAGTTGGATTGAAGAAACCTTTGCAAAGTGCATGCAAGGCACCCTACAAACAGATGCAAGGCCCTAAACAAACCAACAAACCCTTGCCACTGCCTTTCCACGAGGTACCACGATTCCACCACTTCCACGGTGCCACGCTCTCGAGGCTGAGAGAGCAACTGGAGGTATATATACTCTTGGTAAACATCGCTGACAAACAGGCTACAGGACCACGCTACTCCACACCTCGCCACTCAATCTAGACTTACAAACTATCTCTACTCCTTTCCAGTTAACAGAATCCTTTTCTCACACACAGACAAAATTGTGTTTCTCAATTGTAGGTTTCTCAATCTCCTCTCTCATCCAAAAAAGAAGAAGCTGTACTCACTGACATGAGACAAAATTTTAAAGACGAAAAGAGTATGCTTCGTTCCCTGAGTCCTGAAGACTAAACACTCCTTGAAGTAAAAGACGGTACTGGCTGGACTAGGGAGTCTACAGACCTAGATTCAAAACGTGGTTCAACTAGTTACCTGCGTGACCTTGGGCAAGTCCCTTTCCTTCTTCAGGCTCAGTTTCCTTATCTGTAAAATGACTGATCTGAAGGTATGACCTCCGAGGTCCCTTCCTCCTCTAAATCTAAGATTGTGTGGTCTTTGTGACCTCGGGCAAGTGCTTGGCACCTCTCGGGGCCTCAGTTTCCCTCCCTGCAAAGTGAGGGATTTGGGTCTCGATGATCCCCAATGGGCACCCCTGACTCCCTGCTAATTCCCCCCCACTACTTCGCGCCCTAAAGCGAGGGCGCCGGTGTGGGGGTCCCGGGCAGCTCGGCCGTTTCTGGCGGCCTTTGTATCTCTCCAGAGGCGGGCCGGGGGCAGCGCCCAGGGGGAGTCCGTTGGGTGGGAGGCTCGCCCCGCCCCGGGCCCCCTTCCCGGGGTCAGCAGCATTCCCCCCCCTCCCCGCCGGGGCCGAGGGGTGGGGGGAGGGGGGCGCCCGGGCCTTTCACGTGCTGCTCCCCCGCCCGCCCCGGCCCCGCCGGGCCGCTCTCCGGGGCCCCGCCGCACGCACGCGCGGCTCCCGCGGCCCCCAGACGACGCCACGGCCCGAAGCCTACTCACCGGCGGTGGGGCGGCGGGCGGGGACGCCCCCCGTACAGGAGGCCGGAGCAGGACGAGGGAACGGCGCGGCGGGCGGGCCGGGGCACGGCGGGGCAGGGCGGAGGGCGGGCGGGGGCTCCCCGCGGCCCCTCGGCGGGGCCGGCGCGCGAGCTCGCCTGTCAGTCGTGTCGCCGCCGCGGCTGCGGACCCCGCTGCTGCTGCTGTTGCTCCTGCTGCTGCTGTCGTCGCTGCCGTCGCTGCCGCCGCCGCCACCGCCGCGGGCCCTGCCGCTCCGCCAGCGCGGCCGCCATCTTGAATGCGCCCCTCCCCCAGCGCCGGTCGCCGTGCTGGCCCCGCCCCCGTCGTCCAGGCTCCGCCCCCTTCCGGTGCGGGAGGGGACCGCTCCACCTTCCCGCCCGCAGGCTAGCGGCGCCTGTTTCAACCTGACCTGCCAGCTCCCCTCCCCCCCCCGCCCGGACTCCCGGGGGGGGGGGGGGGGGAAGGGCTATACGTGGGGAGCGCCCGGCTACCCCGGGGCTTACCCACCTGTTACTCCTTCCACTCGGTCCCTGTGGGTCGCCTTCGGGGGCCCCGAGGGGCCTACTCTCGTCCCCTGGGCTCGAGTGTCGGGCTGTGGGGCGAGATCAGGGCCGCGCGGCGACCGGGCCGAGGGCATTCGTCCTGCCCAGGCTGGATCCTCGGGGGCAGCGCCCCATGCGTGGCCGTCTAGGTAAATGCCGGCGCCCACGCCGTGCCCACACCATGCTTTCCCCTCCCTACCCCTGCCTGCCCTGTGAACGCGACGCAGAGGGAGCCTGCCAGGACCTCATTTGGCCGAGCACCGAGAGGCAGAAGCAACGGTCCGACTGTGACCCGCCCGGGACCGTTGGTCCCCAAGAGTCCTTAAAGGGAACAAAGAGGAGGGAGGGGCGGCCCGGGCGGCCCCGCTTGGGACGTGGGGGCCACTCTCGGCACGACTAATGGGAAACACGTTGCACTGAAACCGAGGGAAGGGGGTGGAAGAGGAAGGCGGGGCCAGGCACGCGGGAGGTAGCTCAATGAGCGGGCTAGAAGCTAGGGGGCCGCCCAGAGGGCAAGCGGGAAGCCGCGGAGCCCGGAGGAGACAGCACGCGGTCGCGACCCGCAGTGGTTTAAAACGAAGGCAGAGAGGCACGACCCGCAGCCTCTAACCATGGTAGCTTCCGGGGCTGGGAGGGGGTGGGGAGGTGCCGGAGAAACAGACACCTGCCGGGCCCGCGCAAGGAAGGGCCCTCTGCGCAGGCGCACTGGCGGACCGCCGGAACTCGCTTTACGGGAAGCCAGTTTCCGGCGGGTCTCTTCCGGCAGCCGGCGTCGCCATGACGGTGCCGGCCGTGTTGTTGCTGACAACTATGGCTGGCCTCTGTCTGTGGCTGCTCTGGGCTTGGGCCTGGAGCTGCGCGGGGCGGACGTGGAGCATGGGTGGGAAGCCGGGGTGGGAGGGATCCGGGAGCAGGGCCCTGCTGTTGACCGCGCACCCGGACGACGAGGCCATGTTCTTTGCCCCCACGCTCTTGGGCCTGACCCGGCTGAGGTACCGGGTCTCCCTGCTCTGCTTCTCCGCAGGTAGGAGGCCCCGGGCGGGCAGGGGCGTCCACAAAGTGCGGGGAGGGGGATGGGAGCGGGAGCCTCCCCGCGTGGGGCTGGGGACACGGCGGAGAACCGGGGCGAGCCCCCTGCAATAAAGTGTGTGCACTGGAGCCTGTCTTGTTCGGCTTTGTTCATTGTAGGGGCCCCAAGCCCTGGTCGCCTCCGCACGGGAACTAGCAGATGTCCCCCCACTCCTAGGGGACATCAGAAGGCTCTGGCCGCCTCTTAGGATGAATCACCTCCTTTGGGAATTTAGGTCCCAACGAAGAGGCTAGAGCTGCAAAAGGCTCCGTCCAGCCAGAGGCCCTCATCAAGTACATGTGTATGTATAGATAACATCCCACTTGTGGTTATACCAAGTATACTAAGTATAAAAAAACAAGCCACTGTGAAACCCGTGAGGCTTTAAATGTATCCGCCTCCATTTGAAGCATCCCCATAGATGTGAGATAGGTTGTGTCCTCAAGTCTTCGGAAGGCACAGAGCCCTATAATCAGATGGCTGCTTCTGTTTGGCAGCTGTCTGACTCAATGCAAAGTCTGGTGAAGTCATGAAAGTTTAAAACGAAATTTGCCCTAGGGATTCAGACACCACAGGGCACACACCCCAGAACTCCTTGAGAGCAGGGACTGGTTTGTGCCTCTCTAACCCCAGTGTCTGGCACTGACCTACTGACTTGACTATCTCAATTAAAAATCTGAATGAGTAATGAAAGTTTAAAACTTTGAGTTCTTCATATAGATTCAGATTCCATAGGACCTATACCCCAGAACTCCTTCAAAACAGGGTCTGGTTTTTGCCCTTTTTTTGTAAGAACCCCAGTGCTTAGAACAGTACTTGGCCCATAGTGGGCACTTAATAAATGCTTCTTGACTCTCCAACTGATCTAATCCAACCTCCTCATTTTGCAGATATGGAGAGGTCAATACAATTGAAATTACTCAGGACTGATGTTCTTGCCACTACACCTGCCTGTCCAAATTGAATATTATACTCCTTAGGCATTCTTAGACTGAAGCAGACATCACTTGAACAATAGTTTATGTTAGTGGCCTGAGCACCCAAAAGAAGTGATCCATGACTGTAATTATTATGATCAGTTGGTCAGTTTATTTCAGATACTATAAGAGAAATTTTGTTGTGATACTTTGTTCATATCTATTCACTTTGACCAAGTCAAAAGTACCATAAGAATATGGGACTCAACATCAGATTTGTACACACACACAAGTTAGCAATCCGTCCTCAAACTGTATTATAGATTCCAACACAGTATCAAAAGTAGCAACTTTTCTCCCTCTCCTCTCAACCCCAACTATTTAACTATAGTATCTAGGGATTTCTGGAGTGTTTCCTGTTATATTGTAAATGCTGAATTGTTATTATTTTCATCAAAATTATTCTTTTCTCTCTGGGCCTCTTGTGGGTGTTGGTTTCAGAAGTTTTGTATCTTTATGGCCTATTACAGTTAAATATGTGCTAGATTCCCGAACAGTTTTTGTTTTGACTAAAAAAGCAATTTTACATGTGTCTTATGGCTGATAAGTGACCCAAATAGTGTTTCTATTTCTAAATTACACTATGCCCTATTAGGATCCCTGGTTTTTTCCCAGAGAGCTGTGGGGCTGTTCATGATGTGTTAGTCTGATGAGGAGAAGCAGCCCTGTCACATGGGATTAGGTGACCTTTTACAGCTCTTTCAAAACAAAGATTTACAATGCAATTAATACAGAATTTTTGTTAATGTTGCTTAAAAATGCAAGCAAATATTGATAACTGATTTGAATATAAGTTGCATTTTTTCCTCTGTCAGAATACACTATAGCATTTCCAGATTTTTCTCTCATAGATGAAAAATAAAAGCTGGATGTTCAATTTGGCAAAAGTTATACTACTTTTTATTATAAACATGTGTTGGAAGAAATGGAAGGCTATCTCAGGAGATAATGGAAAAGCCATTAGAAATGAAATCCCAAATGGTCTTGATTCCACAATGCTTACGAGTGTGTATTTGGGCTTTTAAATAGTAGCTTTTTATCAGACTTCTTGTGATCACAAATGAACATGTCTGAAAAGAATAGTCACTTTTACTCATCAGAAACCATTATTTCCTGCCTAATTGTTCATGGTACTGTTAGGTGCTATGCAAAGTGAATAATATGGACCAACCTCAGTTCCTATCTGAGAACTGCTGATGCTCACTCCTCTCCAGAGTTCAGTGCAGTTTGCTTCATGTCCTGTTTTGTTTTGTTTTTTTTTAACTCTCCATGTTCCCCCAAACTGAGATAAAATTTTAAGAGTGCAGTTATCTTCTGTCTGAGAGAAGAAGAGGGGAAGGAGAACATGATAGACAGTAACCTTCCCTGCATGCTCTTCTAACTTGAGCTCCCAGTCCTGACATAATATAGTTAACCCAGGGCCTTGGGCACTGCAGCCCTAGGCTTCACTAGCATAGATCTAACTTTTCATATGTCATTAAAGGAAAAATATGTACTATGCTGTCTGACAGAATACTCTTAAGCAGTAATTAGGTTTTATGGTATTTGTAATGGGAAGCAGTTTATAGATATGTCTTAAGATATAAGCAAAAAAAAAAATGGGCTTCATTTTCTGAGTCTTGAAAAAATACAGACCCCACACTGAAAATAATGCCTATTTTCAGGTTCAGTCTCATAGAATCTGCTACACAGACCATAAGGGTTGATCTTGAAGGGCCCTTCTAGACCTAAATCTTTGAATGTATGATCTCACTAAACCTTGACCCACATTGGTACATTCATTCAACAAACACAGTAAGTGCCTCTAAGTGCCTTCCATCCCCTGCTTTGAAGATAGAAAAGCAAAAACTAGGGTTCTGGTCCTTAAAGAACTTACATGCCCTTTAGGGTAGAGATGTGTACATAGATAAATCAATAGAAAACACAGGGACATAGAGACTGGATAAAGGGAGCTTCCAGCTAGGGAAATCTTTCTAACAATGTTTGCCAACAACACCTTTGAAACTTAGGGAGTCTTAGTAAGTTGCCTAGATCAAGGAGAGGTGAAAACTTGTCTAGGATCACACAGCCAACCAGTATCAGGCAGAGCTAAAACCCGGGTCATTGTGGTTTTCAGGCCAGCTTTCTGTCTACTACAGGCTGATAAGGATGCCTTTAACAAAATAGATGGGGAGGTGTGGAGTGCGGGGGAGGGCCCACAAGCACATGTATGTGTAGTCAACTAAAATTGTCACCAAAAGCAGGTGTGGAAT
This sequence comes from Pseudocheirus occidentalis, assembly GCA_028646575.1. Classification (NCBI taxonomy): domain Eukaryota; kingdom Metazoa; phylum Chordata; class Mammalia; order Diprotodontia; family Pseudocheiridae; genus Pseudocheirus; species Pseudocheirus occidentalis. The sequence goes on from JAQQSW010000274.1 coordinate 24,089, forward strand.
AATCTGCAATACCTCACTTTAAGATGGCTTTCTTTTATTACGGTTAGAAGTATTTCCCCATCCAATTTCATTCTCACAACTCTGAGAGAGGAAATAAAGGAGCATCCCTGTTTTATATTCAAGGAAACATGCTCCAGAAAGTCAAGGAGCTTGCCCAGAATCACAAGCACGATGTTATAGTTCGATATGCTGTGTGACTGTTGTCCTTGCTCTGAACTTCGTCACAGCCTTCTATCATGATCACAAAGATGGCCTAGGAGCCACCCCCTATATCTAGTGTGATATAAACCCGCCCTTGATTTATTTGTTATCCCTAGGCAATTACTACAATCAAGGGGCGATTCGTAAGAGAGAACTTTTGCAGAGCTGTGATGTTTTGGGGATTCCACCCTCCAGTGTAACAATTATTGACCACAGGTAATGTCTCTTCAACAATGTAGAAATCCTATTAAAAAAAAAAAAGTAATGCACTGGGGGACAAAAAAGTTGCTCCTAACATAAGATGCAGACCATCTCACTTGAATCCTTCAGTTTTTCAACTCCCCATGGTTTCACTCAGACACGCTCACTCATCTTCTGTTCACTTACTGGGCACTGCCTGAGAATAACTTGAACAGACGGTTCCACACCCTGCAGCCAGCCTGGTGATGAGGTGATAGAGATGTTATTCTGATTAAATTCACCTGCTTTAAAATCCTGACCCTATGTCTCATGGTGGTGTGTCCATGCAGCCATGCCAGCCCTATCCTTTACGTCCTGAGAGGGCTTTGAGGTCAGACCCAGAGACAGACACCACCTCTTCTCTGAAGAGCATCTTAGCTTGGTTCAGAAACAGCTCATCACCACGTTGGCAGTAGGTTGATTCAGTTCCTGGAGTGGTGGAATCCTCCTAACTACGCTCCAGTATTTTAAATAGTTTTACCTATTAAGTGGCAGTGTAAATGGCTAATTAATGGCTGGGATTAGAAGTTTTTTTAATTGTTTTCGAGCTTTCAACATTTTGAAACAGTGGCTAATTTTCTTTTTTAATTACATTGTTTAAATTTAATTTAATAGCTTCTATCTATATTTTAACTTTACAGTTATTCACATAGATAGGTTTAGGGGAAAGCATCCTGGGCTTGGAGTCAGGAGAGATCTGGGTTCTAATCATGCCCCTGACACATGCTACCTATGTGATCACAAGCAAAGTCATTCAATCTCTGAGACTCAGTTTTCTCATCTATAAAATGAGGATATTAATACCTCCCTCCCTACATTGAAGGCAGAAGTCGTGAGTGCTGCTGTTGACTCTTAAGACAAATCTTTAGGACACAAGGCAGAGAGAGGAAGTCTTTATTGGGAGAGAGGCAATATGGCTAGTGGAGAGAGAGCAGGCCTCAAAGACAGGAAGATCTGCAATCAAGTCTCACACAGACTTAGCCTGGTTATGTGTAAGTGATCCCAGGCAAGTCATTTCTCAGGGCCAGCCTCCAAGCAACTCTCTTAAGATGAGCTGCAGAGTGTGTCAGGCTTTCCTTGTTAGAGGCCTTTCCTTAGTTGGGAGCTGTCTACAACCCTGAAGTCACAGCTCTGAGCAGGAATGTCTGTAAAGCCTGTGGTAAACCTGAAAGCCATACATGAATGTCAGTGGCTCTGATCCTTAAAGCAGAACAAATACTCTTTAAACTTCACAACATCAGTTGCTTTTCCAAAAGCTCTGCACACGCTCTAGAACCATCTACTAAAAAAACCTCACCAGCCTGTTGTGCTGTGCACACTGCTTTCTTGACCTAAGCAGGAAGAATCAAGGGGGATGGGGGGGGGGGGGCCTGCAGTCTGTCTCTGCCTTCTGAGCTGCTTGCTGGCTTTTGTGGGCTGTGTCTGGCCCTTCACTGTGACAGTGCTTCTGTGTGGTTCACTGTCAATGAGTATCATGCTGGTTTCCTCCATCTGGGGTTTTCTTCCTGGATTGGGTAATACCTAAGCAAGGGAGTCACATTACACCACAGAAAATGTTGAAAAATGCAAGTCCCTTTAACTAATGAACAAAGAAAAAAGAAATAAAACAATAGTACAGATTTTCAGTATTTCTCCCCCTGGATCTGTATGTATCGAAGGCAAAAATGGGAAGTGGTGCCTGCTGGTGTTGGTGCCAATCAGAGCCTCTAAACTGGCTGCTGTGTTTCTTTTAGAAAAGAGAAAAAAGTGTGGATTCTGTTCCACACCCACTGGGAGCATTCTTTCCAGAAAGGACCCCTTGTTAGGAAGAGCTCACTCTTGATACCACTTACCAATTCCCAAGATAAACCTGCTGGGGTTTGCCTAGTAGCTTGCTATGGGGACTATTGTCTTAACAAAATTTTCTGTCTTCCCCCTCACAATGCACTGCACGTTAGAGTGATTAGAGATGTTCTGTGATGTTAAATAGAAGGAAAGTAAATCCAGGTAAACAGTTGGCTCCCTGTTTCTGGAAGACAAAAGGTGAATGTCTCTGGAAGAAAGAAATTGCAGCGATGCCTTACTTACCCAGAAATCACTGGGTTCTTAAGCTATAGTGAACATGGCCAAGAGCCAGAAAATAAGCAAAAATTACCTGAGCAGGCCAAAAAGATGGCTCAGCAGTAATACATCAAAGCTTCTGTACTTTACTCTTTGGAGGGTCCCGTCTAGAGCCTGTTATTGTTTTTGTAAACTGACTTGCTGTTTACAGTTCTAACGAGTTTGGTTATCCGGTTCCCTAGGCCACAGCATATTAGAACCAGCAAATTATAGAAAGCAAATTATGGAAAGCAAAGGAAAGGGGGAAAGCATTGCTAGAGAGAGAGACAAGCCTATTGACAGTGGGGAGGAATGAGAACAGCCAGGGAGAAGGCCTAAAAAACCCTAGTCCTAAACAGCAGCCACCAGAATTCAAGAAACACAACAATCTAAGACTGCTTGGTGCCAAACCAAAGCACCCTTGATCTACTTTACCAGCCCTCGGATCTTACTAAAGATGACCTTGAGGCATGAAAGAAAAGATTCTATCAGATCTCTTCTCTCCTTTTTGAGAGACTGTGGGAACAGTGGGGCGGCCTGTGTGACCCCGGCAGCCCCTCTTTACTGTAGAGAAGGAGCCTGCCTTTGTTCATAGAATCAGCTTCCCTACTTTCTAGCTCCCAGTGCCAGTGAAATCACAGTCTAAGTCCCCACGCCTATTGTCACACCATTGTATGTTGTCATGTCATCATACCATCTAGAAGAATTCAAATTTTAAATCATTCAAACTTTTAAAAGCTTTGAAGTGAAAGGGGCGAGCTGTATTTAACCCTAAATTTCACTTGTGTTGAAGGACCCTACTTCCCAATCCGTGTCTTATGATGAGGCCTCCAGAATGTCTTTTTGTGACATGTTTGTTAACACACACAGCTAAAGAATGAAGTGCTAAGTTAGCACTGCCCCATTCTGCTTCTGATTACTCAACCGCCATATGTTTACGGGGGCACTTGATCGCCATCCAGCAGGATAATGCACGAGATTTCCTAGAGCAAAACTTTGTTTGAAACTCCAAGAGTTTAAAAAAAACAACCAGAGGGGCGGCTAGGTGGCGCAGTGACTAGAGCGCCAGCCCTGGAGTCAGGAGAACCTGAGTTCAAATCCGGCCTCAGACACTTAACACACACACACACAAAAACTAGCCGTGTGACCTTGGGCAAGTCACTTAACCCCAACTGCCCTCCAAAAAGCAAAAAAAAAAAAAAACAACCAGAAACTGTATTTATGAATGTTAATAACCTTTCACTACAGTGTGAGAGGCAAGTAAAAAGCTACTGTTTTGTAAATGAATTCTTTGGCCGAGCAGCTGCCTTGTAGCTCCAGAGCTCCGTTGCTGAGGTGCCCAAAAGACTGAATGAGGTAGGGGTCTGAGACCTCAGTTCCAGTCCCACTTCTACCATTAACTAGCTCTGTAACCTTAATCAAGTTATTTCATGTCCCGCTTTGTTTTCTCATTTGTAAAACAAAGGAGCTGGACTAGCTAAAAGCTAAAGTCTCTTCTAGCTCTAAAATGTTATAGTTGTATGTTCCCTACTGGTGGGGCTCGTCTCAAGCATTATCAGCGTGATCAGGTTAAAGGTAGAATCCTGGAAGGTTGATTCCCAGACCTCACTGGGATGGGGTTGGGATCTGAACCCAAAAAAAGAAAAGGCCCTGAGTTTTCCCACCTGGCCCTGGCATTCTCCTGAATCTTTGGCTCATCCCAGAATAATGCTTTCAACTGTCCTTTCATTGTGGCTCTGATACCTTAACCCAGTCCAACTCTTCTTTGTTACCTCTGGACCACACCAGGCTATTTCACCACTCCTTGGATCCATCTAGACCCTTTATTACCTACCAGTCACCCCAAGCTATTGACCACTCCTTCATTACATCCAAATCTTCCCACAGTCTTTCTGTCTGTAAGGTCTGTCGTGTTCGTTCCCCGCCCCTCATTAAATTGCTCAGATTCCTCGAGTCTGGAACATTTGTTATCAGTGTCACAAATAGCTCAGATTCGTAAAATCTTGCCCACCTCAACTGGTGTTTTAATGAATTTTGTCTCTAACTGAAAGAAGGCTTGAGTTGAATTCTTTCAAGGCAGAACCCATACCTTTTGCTCTTCAATTTTGAGATTCCCAGCACTCCTAGATTGCAACGACTGGACGGGTGAGCACCAATCAACTTGATAGTATTTGAAAAAATCTGTCTTTTATTCGCCATCTGTTTTTTTTATCTCTTAAAACCTATTAGAGATCAATCCAGGGCTTCAAGATAAAATATTATTTGTCAATGGATCAGCTGCTTTTATTTGAAAGAATACACTTTACAGAGAGGATTGAAATAATTAAGTGATTGAATTCCTTTAAAAAGATATAGAACAACAAAAAAAAAGATATAGAACAAACTTCTGCGATTATCTATTCAGGACTAGTCAGACTATCTAGTTCTGAGTTGCACAGATTATTGGCAACAGCAAAAAGAACTTATAAGAGATTTGGAGAAGACCCACCAAAATGGCTAAGGGATGAGAGAATGGAACTAAGAAGGAGGTTCAAGAAAGCAAGATTATTTAAAGACTGGGATGGGCAGGAAAGCAATAGAGGTCATCAGCTGTGTGGAAGGAGTGAGAAGACAGTGACCAAACAGCTCCCACTTTCACTAAAAAGGAAACAAGAAGAAACTAGCTTTCATTTCAATATGAAGGGCTCTTTAAATCTGAGAAATACTGTTCCTCTGACTAAAGTGACTTAAATATCCTGCTCACCACCCAGCTCAGGTCTGGTAAAGTAGGTCACTGAACTATACAGTGAAACAGCAAAGCTGGCAGCCACTTCTCCAGTTAGGGAGATGAGAATCTGCTGCCCGAGCTTTCCCCTTTTTCCAATAGAAATACTACTTACATGGAAAGGAAGTAAGAGCAAACATTCGAATAGATGTTCTGATGACAACTGATGAGACAGGCCGCTTCTAGGAGGCCAGCTGCTGCACTGAGAGGGACACCAGATTTGGGGAATTTGCTCCTTGTTGATCTGGCTAATGCCACCAGACAAATGGTTGATCCCATGAGCCCCTTCCCAAGTCTCTGATTTCCTCAATCTGTCCCCTGTTAAGGTCCTGTTTGTTTGCTTCTTGCCATGCTATCGACAACTGTTCTATACTCTGTACTCCCCATACTGCTTCAGGCTTATATTTTGGTGAGGGAAATCCAGAGGATTGTTAGTCTTGGATTGAGACCAGCCATTGTAGGGCCTGACTGAGTCATACAGCCTGGGCTTCCTCTTTCTTTTCATCATCGTCTTGTACGTTAATTATGTTTTTAAGATACAAAAGGGCAGAAATATTTTAGGTAAGATAGAAATTGACCCGCCTGATGCTTGAAGACCCAGATAAAAATCAACCTTTGCTTCTTTGGACCTTTCCTTCTCCTCCTCCTGTCCCTCATCTGTGATTAGAAAACAGAATACATCTTCTCAGAGCATTTGCTCAGGCTTAAAGCAAATTAATCTCTCCAGTCTTAAATATGCAGCAAAACTTCACTAAGTAAGCTCTGCTTTATTCTAAGTAGTTGCCATCAGAAGCAACTGCTCTTCTTCCAGACATCCAGATATACTATTTGTCTTCAATTCAAATATCGGCTGATCTGAACCCAACTCGTTTCAAAGTTCATTTCCCCCCACCCCCTTTTTTAACATTTCAAACCAGCCAGGCTTTAACATGCATACTTGCTATGCCAGAAGCTGTTGAAGCATCTGTGGCAAGGCTCTTTTTACATTTATTCTGTTGACATTGAGCATCTCAGAGTTTATTTAAATATTCGCTTTAGATGAGAGTTCTGTAATCTGAATTGGGAGACCTGTGTGAGAGAAGTAGCAGCCCTTGTGAAGGGCTGATCCATTGTCTCAAACAGTCACACTTCAGTGATTCCAGCACTGGGCAGCCTCATAAACGTGCTGACATTTGGGTGTGGGAAGGTTAGTTTGTGGTACATGTGACTTTTGATTTTCCTTCACTCTTCTATCTCCCTAACACATTCTAATCTTCTAACACAAAGTCAGCTTCTTTTAAAGTTTAAATTGAGTAGTTAATTTAAAAGGAAATTTTCAAAGGGCCTCTCTCTTTGAAGAATTCTAAGTCATCATGTTAGAATAGTTCTCATTACTGGGCTCCCTGGTAGGCATATTTTCCATGTTTTGTGAGGAGTAGGTTCCAGATTCTGTGACTCTTCTGACTGGACTTTGTAAGGCACCATGCAGAGTCCCAGTCTATTTCCTTGAAAGTCTTCTCATTCTGTAAGGTTAGCCAATAAACTAAAAGCAGACTAAAGAAGCTGCAGTGCTCTGGTCCCCCAGACCTCACAGAAGCATATGAACTCACCCAGGACACCAGGGAACCATTGCCTGGAGTACAGAGTGACTGGGGGGAAATCAGGGATTCTCTGACTCAGTGATGCTGAGATAGATGGTCAGAGCTAGAACGAGCCTAGAACGTTAGTTAGGCCTTTGCTCTCATTTTACAAATCAAGAAACCAAAGCCTAGAGAGGGTAAGGAATTTACCAAGGTCACACAGCTATTGAGTGGCAGGACTGGGATTAGAACTCAAATCTCACACCAGGCTCATTGTGTTGGTGTTCTGCTACAAAACAGACTGTAGGATTCCCCTTGTTTCCTTATTTTTAAAAGATTCTATTTGGCACCCTTTGAAGAAGTTTATTAAGTATAATATTCATTGATATTTTCATAGACTTACCAGACAACCTTCAGCAAGAAAAAAAATACCGTTTTTCCAATTCTCTATCAAACATCAGCACATTTTTCTGGGGAGAAAATTTCCAATCACTTAACAAAAAATTCACTAATGGAAGGAGACAGAATCCTTACCTGTCATTCAAGACCCTCTATAAACTGACCCCAATATTATCTCCTCCTACTTCCCATCATGGACCTTTTGCCCCAACTTATTCCTGTTCTACAAACATGCTGTGTCATTTCCAACTTTAGCTGCACCCCTTGCCTGGATCTCCCATCTCCCTTCACAGAATTGTACAGTTGGACAGTACCTTAGACCTCCAGGATCTGTACCCAAGCAGGAATCTGCTCTTGGTGTCACCAAGCATCTCCAGGGAGTGGTCGACTAGGTTCGATATCAGGGTTTCTTAACCTTGTTTGTGTCATGGACGCCTTGGGCAGTCTGGCAAAGTCTATGAGCCCCTCAGAATAATGTCTTTACATACATAAAATACATAAAATAACAAAGGAGACCAGTTATATTGAAATCAAGATTAAATTGGTTTTTTTTTCAATTTTATAGACCCCTTGAAATCTATCCTAAGGGGTCTGTGGACCCTGACTTAAGAACATGTTCTCTACTTAAAGACGGCCAGTGATAGGGAGATCCCATTGTTTCCCAAAGCTGCCTATTCATTTCCTTTCTTCCATCTGTTCAAATCTCATATATCCTCATGTGTTCCACAAAGCTGCCACCAACTAGCCCAATCCCTATTGAATTCTCCCTTAGCTAAACTCTAAGTAGACTGCTTATTTGGCACCTGTTTTCTAAGTCTGGTCTTCCCAACTAGGCCACCCCACCCCTCCTTTGTGTCTGCTACCTTACCCCTATGTTCATAGTAGGTGCTCAATAAATGTATGAGCAAGTTCACCCCAAGACCACAAAAGCAAATCCAAGGTAGCTGTGCTCTTTTTGCACTACCTTCTGCATCCTCCTCGGCAACCCTGGGCAATGAAAAGAATATCCCAGCTGGGACCGAAATCACTGAAATTCTCATCTCCCCCTAGCTACCTGTGTTACCTTGGGCAATTCACTTCCCCTGCCTGAGCTCAGTCTCCTCATCTGTAAAATAGGAGTGGGGTGGATCATTCACTTCATACTGTCTTTGCAATCCACCAGATGAGATCCTCGGATTTGGAGCTGCTGGCACTTTAGAGGTGATAGAGTTCCACTTCCTTCACTTTAATGGAAGAGAAAATGAGATTCAGAGACATCTGAGGGGTTGCCTGGGCCACATAAATGTGGGTACAGGGCAAAGATAGGTTTCACACCCAAGTCTATGATTTTTTCACAACACTACTTTATACTACATTACCCTCCACTACACTATACACTTTACATTCCCTCCCTGAAGAAGGGATTTGATCAGAACACCCCAAGATAGGTTTCATAAATTATAAAGCAGACAAAACCCATAGCTAAGGGGAAATGGAGATTTGGAGGTTCCAATTAGACCACAGGCTCTCTCACCTAACAAGTGACTTGAATTCGTGTCAGAAAAATTCATATTCTAAAGAAGATGAAGAATAATAACTTCCTACCTACTGTAAACCATAAGGACACACGTGTGTGTGTGTGTGTGTGTGTGTGTGAGCGCATGCACGCGCATGCCATCTTTATTTACAAACCTAAAGGCATATATCTGGAAGCAGATAGAGATACTTTCTAGTCTGGCTAAGAAAGACAGATTATATCCAGAGAGCAGCCTGAACACACACCCCAAAAATGCCAAATGATTGGAAATGAAAGTAAGTCTACTCCTGTAGCCTTCATATTTTGGCTTGGGATTCCTGTCATTGTTCTTGTGATTATACTCAAGAATGAGCAGCTACTGGACTAGGGTTAACTGAAGTGACAGTTCACTGGGGCCCTGCTTTGCCCTGAGGATCCACCCTGTTGTAGCAACCCAGAATTACAAATTTATAACGGGAAGGGGGCTTGGGGATCATTTAGTCTAAAACTTTCACTTTACAGATAGAGAAACTGAGGCCCAAAGAAAGCAAGGGATCTGGCCAGGGCTATAGAGGGACTGGCATATCTGGGATCTGAACTGGGTCACCGTCTCCCAGCCTGGCGGTCTGCTGTCTGCTATAATCTGCCTTAGCATGTGCGGCTCAAGATCTTCTTTTGTTAATGAACAACCTCGATAAAAGCTTCACATGCACATCAGAATGTACCAAGCCAGGGCTTGTTCTATAAAAAGAACTATCCAGTGCCCTGTGATTATCATTCTCATCCACAAATATTTATCGTGCACTTCCTGCACACATGGCACTGTGCTCTAGATTCAGAGTCTACAAAAAGGGATAGGACAACCTGGTCTTAGAACAACTTCCTGAGCTACCCCGAGCAGCCCTCCAGGGCCTTACAATCCAATTGGGCAAGCAGGCCATTAAAAGCATGTGAAGACACCAAAGAAGGCTGTGTGCTCTAAGTGTCAAAGGAGTGATGAAGACAGAGATTTTTCTGGGTGGTCAGGGGAAGGTGGGCTCATGTAAGGATGGCTGGGGTGGAGAGGACTTGGAGTTTAACCTGTACCTTAAAGAAAGGCTCTAATTTAGGTTGACAAGGAGGGGGAGGATGAAGTGTCAGGAAGCCAGAATGGCAGAAGCTAGTGGGAGCCTTGGCCCACTGACCCAACCAGACACACCTCAGCTAGAGTTAGAGTTCATTGGTGACAGGTTTACCTCTCTTTTCCAACCAAAGGTGCATCTTTCTGGCCAAGCACCCTGCCAGTACCTTCCAACTGACATGACCCCATTTAGGCCATTCTCAGGATGCCCACAGAGGAGTGCCAGCCTGGGCACCATGTAGTTAGGGACATATTCAGAGCTACAGACATGCCCAAGAGAAAAGTGGGGAGTCATTATGTTGCAGGTTAACATTTCTCTGTGAAATACTCTCCCTAAATCTCTCTCTCTAATGTACTACCTTTGCATTTCTTTTCTTCTCAATCCAAATATCAGAAAATCCTAGATTTAGAGCTGAAAGGGTCCTTCCTTCGAGGGCATTAAGTTCACCTCCTCATTTTCTAGATGAGAGCAGTGCGGCCCCCAGAAGGGCAGTGGTCTTAGCTCGGTCACACAGGTGGGAAGCAGCCGATCAGAAGCCTTGCCCCTGGTCCAGTTCTTTCCCTTTCCTCCCTACCTTGCTGCCTCTCTGCATATGCATACCCATGGAAAACTCAACAAACTTTTCAGATAAACAAACTTCAGCTTTGCTTTTTTCAAAGCTTCTAAGTCGTGGCCGAGCACTTCTGGTTTTTTGGCGTGTGTTCTTGACTGTTTTCAAAGCTGCTCAGACAGTGATAGTCCAGGAAAACAGGAGAAATGCTCCCCTTTGCATTTCTCTGCCATTGCAGCCAAGGGGCCTCGGATGCAACATTGGTACTATTGGCATCCACTTTGTCTAGTGGCTCTTCCTGAAAAGCGGGTGGAGGCAATCCCCCAGGGATATATCCCCCAGGGATATACTATGACAATAGGCAGGAAAGCCAGCAGGGCTTAGGAATGTGCTTGTGTTGAGGAAATTGATGAACCCTTCATCAGTTACAGTTCATCTCCCCTCCTCCACCGCTCTCCCAAACACACAGTGCTCAGATTCCTAGCCTGGCCTTTCCCAGTAGTGCAGCCGTCTGTAACAGCACAGGTGACACGGGTAACTGAGATCCCTTCCTGGCCAATCAGGGCCTTTCTCTTCATGGTGGTGGTGGTGTTGTTAATATGTGACTAATAGTGTCCACAGTGCCTGATACACAAAAGATTATGTAAAAGAAACAGTCCCTTCCCTAAGAAAGTTCCAGCACAGGGAATGACAGAATTAACAGATAGGGAGTGAAATTTCCTAATCTTACCTGATGAGTTAATGATGATTTAAGGCCACAGGGAAAGCTGTTTTTTCACAGTGCCAAAAAATGATGGGGGTAGGGAGAAGTTGTGATTTTTTTTTTAATTTAGCCACAGAAGTTAATCTTGTTTTCTACCTTTTATTTATTTTACTAATTACAGTATTGGTGGGAGGGAAGCTTCCTGAACTAATTTGCCAGATGGCTCTCTATGGCTTGATTGTAATTTGTTGAGGGCCCGGTGGTTTAGCTTCTGGAAGAAGAGGAGAATGGTAGGTATCCTGGTGCTGGGAACTATGAGGACCTCTCACCCCTCCTTAGCCCTGGCTGTACTTCCTCATTGATCCTCTGCTCTTACAAAATCCCATCAGCAAGTTCTTAGTGAATCCAATGTACCAAGTAGATAGGATGCCCCAGGGAGCAGTTAGGAACTTGTCTGGTGACCTGTGAGTAGACTGGCCCTTTCTGAACTTAGTTCTTCCAAAGGGAGATAGAGCAGAAGGTCACCTAAGTCACACTCAAATGAGAATGTGTCCAGCCTCCTTTGTGAAGATGGCCTGAGCCTGACTTCAGGCTATCAGATCAGGCCGTTTTTGATTGATGGATGACCAGACTGGGAAACCACTGAAATCAGCCAGATGACAGGGTTTAACTTAGGTCAACTTTCCACGGGAAAGAATAGCTCAACTTGTATAAACTTGAAAACTTTCCACTAATGGCACAAAGGTTTGTCTTACAAATATCAGTCAATCTAGTTCCAGGTTTCCATGGAGATTCTGTCATCACTTCCCCTTTTGGGGTTACCTGCATTTAGGCCAAATGAGTTGTTATCCTAGAGAACTGGCATCTGCCCCTGTAAGTACACAAGTGTCCCCAAGCCTGATATTGGGCCCCCCAGGGATCTCTGTTCCCTAGGCCAGGGATATTTCATTTGTCATCCCCATAGGCCTCGTTGCTTTCCTAACCAAAGTTAATAGACTTCATGGCACTGCCTCTTGATTCAGAGCTCATACCCCTTTCCCCCTGCAGGAATACGGGTTTCCTATGAAGCCAGCAAAACCTTGGAGGCTACCCCACTCATCCAGTCCTGGAGAATGTGCCTCAGAACCAACATATTTGCCAGGCTTGAGTGTCACAAACACCATCTAGGACCATAGGGATTTCCTGAGGCGTGTCTGGGCAAGGAGAGGGATCCAGTTATCGGGTCTAGCCCCCTCTTGGTTCTCAGAGCTCTTCTATTTCTACGAGAATTCTGACAAAGCACTGAGATTAAGTTGCTTTTTAAATGAAGGTTGTTTGTTTGGGTTTTTTTACAAGAGTGATATAATCACAGTTCAACCTCTTTATTTAAAATTCAGTTATGATCATCTTGCCCATCAATAAAAACCGAAGAGCTGTGTGAACTAAGGGCTAAGATAATCATCCACAAAACCTAAAGCATTTTACCAGACATTTTGACAAAGATCGAACACTTTGACAGATGAACAAAAAGTGATTTTCCTCTTCATCCTTTCCAAGATTTTTTTCTCCACTTCCTTTTTCTTTATCTTCTTTTATGTATATATAGGGGGAAAGATGGGACCTGTGATTCCATTGATATAGGAAGCTCCCAATAAAGAAATTCCCTCTGTCAATGCAGGCTTCCACTTTCTCTCCAGTGTATGGTCTTAGAGAATTACCCAAGGGAGACTGAGAAGGTAAATGAAATGCCACATTTTTGTTTCCTGGGATTCAGTAATTCAGCAGGAATTTCTTAAGTGCCTACTATGTGATAAGTACTGGGAGATAACAAAGACAAAAAACGGAAATAGACCCTGCCTTCAAGGAGTTTACATCTTACTGGGGAAGACTCCATGTCTACAGATGAGTTAATATAAACTGTATACAAAGTAAACACAAAAATAGTTTCAGGACTTGGAGGAATGCCCGAACGACTTCCAAAGGAGTGAAGGAGGCTGGTCGGGAGAGAACTCCTGTTACAGGAAATGGCATTTGAGCTAAGCTTGGACTAGTATTAGGGATTCCAAGAGATGCCGTTAGAAAGGCATGGACTGAGCAAAGGTGTGTAGGTGGGAGATGATATGTCACGTATGGCAAACATGTATTCAATCAGTCAGTGAACATTTATTAAATACTATTTGCCAGGCATGGTTCTAAGGGCCAGGAATACAAAGACAAAAACAATCACTGCCCTCAAGTGCTTACATTCTGATAGAGGGGGCAACATAAATATAAATGGATAAATACAAGACACATGCAGAGAAAAGCACTAGAGAATGGACGGACTGGGAACGACCTCGAGCAGAAGGTGACATCTGAGCTGAACCTAGAAGGGAGCCACGCACAGGTGAGGAGGGAGAACATTCTAAACCTGGTGAACAAACACTGCAGAGAGAGGAGCTGGAGCGCCAGCGTCAGTTAGTAGACCGAGTACAGCCGATTCACTGTGGATAATTAGGAGCAGAGTCTAAGTAGACTAGAAGCAGAAAGGAAGAGGACAGGTTGTGAAGAGCTTTAAATGTCTGTCCTTTCACGAGTTGTAGAGTGAGATGAGCGGGCCTGTGGTTTGGGAAAATTCACTTTGGCAGCTATATGGAGGACAAATTGGAGTAGGGAGAGATTTAACTTACATTCCTAATGAACTTTCTTTATAATAACCCTATGAATTAGCACATCTAAAAACTGAGACCAGCTCAGTCTTTTAAAATGTCTGTATTCCAGCAACATATCATAGAAGAAAGGACGCTTTATTTGGAATAAGAGAATGAATTCATGTTCAAATATGCCACTCCGGCTAGGTGGCACAGTGAATAGAGCACTGGCCCTGGAGTCAGGAGTACCTGAGTTCAAATCTGGCCTCAGCCACTTAACACAAAAAACTAGCCGTGTAACCTTGGGCAAGTCACTTAACCCCAGCTGCCCTCCAAAAAGAAAAAAAAAAACCAAATCAAATATGCCACTCTCTAGCTTTGGGAAGTGAGGCCAATCACTTAAATTTTCTAGACCTCCACTTTTCTCCTCTGTACAGTGATAGGGTTGGACTAGAAGATCTCTAAGACACCTTTCAACTCTAAAACCTGTGATAGATGCTGATGAAACATTTGTCCCTGTAACCCAGGGTAACCTTTTTTTTAAAGTAACCTAGGCCCAGGTCTCTAGGTGGTCAGTCAGCCGATTCTCTGCATTTCTTGTTCCGGTTACAATAGCAAATCCTCCAATATGCTCGTTTTGATTCATACTCAGCATTCATGTAGGGGATTTTTGGAGTTTAATGCCCTTTCTTGGGACTCAAAGAACAGCCTTGCCATCCAGTCAGCTTCCTTTGAAAAATTAGTGATCTGAGTAAAAAACCTGACCCACAAGAGGCGAGGACCCAACACAAACTGCCTTCCTGTTGGGAGGTCCGCAGCCTCACTTGTGGAACAGGACCGGAAGCACTTGGCAACTTGGATCCTGGGCCAACCTTTCCACAGTGCTTTGGTGGCCACCAGTTTCTAGCTCGAGTAACTTTTCTCCCTCTTTCCCATCATTAATGCCTTTATTTTCTCTGGGGATAATAGTACAAACACATCTGGGTAGGGATTTACAGTTTATAAAGGATCTTTGCTCACACACTATGCAGTCAGTACACAAAAGAAGACCAGATTCATGTTCAGTTTTCTAAAATCACTTGGGAAAAAACCAACCAAATCAACAAAGCACAAAGAAAAGCCCTGGGAGCCAACCCTCGGGCCTCCTCTATGGACAGAATTTGCCTTGGACTTAGGGATTCTGCCTGCAGGCTTCTTTCTCCTCACACCTTCTTTTGCAAAAGAATAAAAACATTGTACGGCAAATGTACTCTGAGGAATCCTATAAAAGAACAGGGGCATGAACAATAAACCCAAAGGAATACAAACAGAAAGATCCAGCTGTGGTGATTTGGGTTCGAATCTCGCTCTGTTACTCTCTGCCTCAGTGACTTTCTGACAAAGTACTTCCTTTCTGTCCGCTGGGCCTGAGCTTCTTCATCTGTAAAATGAGAGAGTTGGACTAGATTGCTTCCAAGATCCCTCCCCATTTACAGTCTGCCATTTTGTGGATTTCAGGGATATGGGAAACTCTAGTAAAGAAGTTTCCCTAGCCAGCCCAAGTCAGCACCTGCTTCTCCCACTTTGAGTCTCACGGCTCTGACAGCACTGAAAAATTAAGTGAGTTGCCCAAGGTTGCCTAGCTCAGAAGTGTCTGAGTCAGGATTTGAATTTAGCTCTTCCTGACTCCAAGTCCAGGGCTCTGTTCACTGTGTCTCCTAATTGCCCAGGAACAGTAAAGTATACCAAGTAATTTGGGGGTGTTACTAACAACTGGGTGAATCAGGAAAGGCTTTGTGGAAGAGGTAGCATTTTATCTGAACTTTGAAATAAACTGAAGCAGTCAGGAGGGAGTAAAATCCAGGCCTGGGAACAACTCAGTGAAGGCCCAGAGATGAAGGCTAGACGGTTATGTCCATGAGGTAGCGAGAAGACCAGTTGGACTGGAAAGGGGCATAGTGAGTATGTGTCTGAGGCTGTATTTGAACTTGGGTTCAACATATACTCAGTTCCAAAAAGGTGGTAGGATGTCAGCTAGAGCCAAATAAGGGAGGACTTTTAATTCCCAGCAGAGTCTATCCTGGAGTCTTGAACTCTGGCTTTTACTTTCTTGGGGAGCTCCCCTCTCTGTGGTAGAAGGAAGGATGGTTGGGGAGAAGGGAGGGAGGGCTGGCTTCCAGCCACTGCTTATCTGCTGCCTACCTAGGTCACCCTCAGCTATGCCCTTCACTTCTCATCTTTAAAGTAAGAAGCTTGGACAGAATCAACTCCAAGATCCCTTCTGTGATTTCACGATGGTGGAGAACATGGTGTCGCATTAAGGTTTCATGTAGCATGGAGAAAATTGCCAAGGCAGCTGAGTCAGGAAAGTCATTCTGACCTCACCTTGGAAGCAGAAGAGGAGGGAAGGGGTCCCCAGCCAAAGTCATGGGACCATAGGCTTAGAGTGGGAAGGAACCTCTGAGGTTATCTCATCCAGCCTCCTCTTCTTACAGATCAGGAAATTGAGTCAACCAGTAATGTCATTGGAGCATTTCTGTAAGCCAAGCTAGGCTTTTGGCCAGCATATATAGTCCTTGCTCTCTTTCAGAATGAGAGGTCAAAGGAGGACAGGAGGGGTGCTTACTCAGAGGTGCTTACTCAGAATAAGTGCAAGCCATCCTGGATTATTGAAGTCTAGGAGAAATCTTTACACACCAAATGTAGGATAATCAGCCCGTAGTTCAGGATGGAAAGATCTAGTCATCTATCTCCTTCCAAGGGAGGAGTAAGACCTTGAGTCATTGGTAAAAATTAATATAATTAGTCATTATTGGGCTGGATAAAACAATGCTGGGAAAACCAAAGAATGGATACAGCTTGAATAATTTGGGAATCTCAGAAAGGCCACCTTGATGCTGAATCATAGCTAAAGTGAGAATGTGAGAACAGGCCCCACTTGTGGAAAAACGTCCAATCAGTCAGTCAGTAAGCATTTATTATATGTTTACTTCATGCCAGGTAGGAGACAGTTAGATGACTGAGTAGATAGAGCGCTGGGACTGACGTCAGGAAAACCTGAGTTCAAATCCAGCCTCAGACACTTATTAACTATATGTCATCCTGGGCAAGTCGCTTAACTTCTGCTTGCCTTACTGCACTAGAGGAGAAGGTAAGCCACTCCAGGATCTTGGCCAAGAAAGCCCCATGGACAGTATGGTCCAGGGAGTCACAAAGGCGGAATGACAGCAACGTGCCAGACACCATGCTAAATCCTGCAGATACAAAGGAAAACAAAAACGCGGTGCCTGCCCTCAAGAAGCCCACACTCTACATATCAGAATGAGTAATCATGAAATCACCAAAGTTGTTCTCAGCCAAGAACAGTTTCTGTTGGCACCAGATAGAGGCAGGACCTGCTTTATCACATGGTGGACAACCAAATGTATGCGATATTTCCAGGGTGCTAAGAGGTTAACTGGGTGGTAAGGTGGTGCAGTAGACAGAGCACCAGGCCTAGAGCCAAGGATGGCCTTTTGATTTAATATGCGCTTGAGGACCTAGAGGGTCACATGTGACCTGGAGGCATCAGGTTCCCCATCCCTGCGTCTAAACCTATTTCAGTTTAGGTCATCTCAGAGAGGCAAGAAAACTGTGCCTTGAGGAATTTTTTTCTCTCCTACCTGGACAAGCTTTTTTTTTTTTTTTTTTTTTTAGCTGCTTATCAGATATGAATGTGACAGATTGAGTAGAGGCTCAGGACAGCCTCCAGACAACTAGGATCCTCCACCCCTGAGAATGCATTGTAGTCTTAGTCCAGTGGGAAGCATGTGGGATGTGAGGTCTAGTGTCAGATCCCAGGTCTGCACCTTAATCTTTGGGGGACTGTGAGCAAGCGGCTTTGCCTCTCTGGGCCTCAGTTTCTTCTTCTGTAATGTGAGCGGGATTAAGCAGACAACTTCTGGGCTTCTTTTCATCTCTAAATCCAGAATCTAGAAGCCTCCACTTTTTCTGCTGGACCAGAAAAAAATAATCCCAGGAAGTAAATATAGAACAAAAGGAAGCAGCCTCCAGACTATCCACCAAGATCATCTCTAAATCAGGAGGCAGTAAATAGGCCTTGGACTGCTTAACACAATCCCACTCTCCCTTCCACCCCCCAGCCCAGCCCAGCCCTCCCTCCCCCTTCCCTCAGCTTCCCTGTTTTGTAAGAACTGCTGCTTCCCAGAACAGGACGGTCGGTGGGTAGTCACAGCTTCTTAACAGGAACCCGTCCATGCTCTCCACCCGTTCTTTAATTGGTGCCACTTGGTGCCTCATGGACCATCCCCTTTCTTTGTTTGTCTGTGGGGTGGGGATGGCAGCATCTCCACATGCTATTTTTAAAGGTTGCTCTTGTTGTCTGACTTCTTTGCGTTTACAAAGTCCTGTTTCCCCTCCTTTGAAGACCTGAGAATTACCCATCCGTTTTACAGTCAGGATCCCCCTAGATTAGGGATTCTTAATCTGGAGTCCACAGACCTGCAGGGGGTCCACAGATAGATTTCCAGGGGGTCTAGAAACTTGGATGGGAAAAAATGACATCTTTATTTTTGCTAACTTTTGGTTTTCTTTGTAATCCTATGTGTTTAAAACTATTATTCTGAAAGGGAATTCATTGACTGTGCCAGACTCTTCAGGGCTCCATGACACAAAAACAACAAATTATTGCTGTACATGATCTACAAGATCCAGGAAGGGCAGGAATTGTCCCATTTCCCCTGCTGCAGCCTGGGTGCCTGAGGTTTTTGGAGGAAATCTGACTTGCCTAAAGGTAGAAGTGCTTGCCTGTTTTATTTCCCACCCCCTGGTCTGGCTGGGTGCTAAACCCAGGGCTTGCTAGGCCTCTTTCCCTTGGAGAGTAAACCTTTCTGTTTCCCTTCTCCCCTAGGGCCTGGAGTTCTATATCTGGCTCCAGAACTCAGGGGCCTTTAACTACTTGTGCTCCAAAGGCTGTGGTGATAACGGATTCCTGGCGCCCATTATTAAAGGAAACCTCTCAGACTAACAGCTGAGACCAACAAGTGTTCCAATTCCAGTGGTTCTCAACCTTTCTAATGCTGCGACCTTTAGACCCTTTAATACTGGTATGTGGGTGTGTCTGCATGCAGGTGGACCCACCTGGAGACAAATAGAGGAACAGTGCCTCGGTTCCTAAGACCATCGGAAATATGTGTTTTCTGATGGTCTTAGGTGACCCTGTTTGACTTCCAAAGGGGTTGCAACCCACAGGTTGAGAACCACTGAATTAGGCATTGTTTGGCAAAAGAGAAGTAACCCTAACACCAAGGATCAGTCCTCATGGCTCCCTTTCTTAGTGCTAGACTGTGAGTCCCTCCTTTGCTTCTCTTTGTAGCCCCAGCACTTAGCACCATGCCTGGCGGGTAGGAGTTGCCTGGTAAGCGTTTAGTCCTCACTTCTGGGCACATGACTTCCAAATGTGCTTCTTCAGCCCTGGCCTTTCTCTCAGCTTCCAGGCTGGCAGCTCCATCTCCTCGTGAGACGTTTCCACTTTGCTATCCTTCTGTCTTCTTTGATTCAGAATGTCTATGAGGGTGCCTTTCTTTCTCCCCAGATTGGCTTCTGGTCCTAACACCTGTTTCTGACCTTGGTTCCATCACTCTTCCAGGTAAGCAGACTCTAAGTTCTGAATCATCTTGAGCCCTTTCTTTTCTTTATCCCCCCAAACAACCAATAAGCATTTATTATGTGCTTACTGTGTGCCAGGCCAAGTCCAATTGATTCTCCCTACTGTCTCTCAAATCAGCCCCTGTTTTTTCATTTCCACTCTCACCACCCTAAGAGAGGACCTTCTGAACTTGTGCCTGGGCTCTTGCTATGGACCCCTAACTCCCTGTCTCTCTCTCTTTCTGTTCTCCCCCTCCAATCCATCCTGCACACTTCCACCAGGCTGATAATCCTAATATGTTAGGAATTTATGGCAGGTCACACTCTTGTTCAAAAACCTTCAGCATCTTGTCTTCTTGTCACCTACAGCTGGTGTCATGACCTTTGTAGATCCATGATCTCCTGGGGTTCAGTTGACCTTCCTTGCCTCCTATCCAATATGAGAGGAAAGAAATTCTAGACGATGCATGCATATAAGAAATAAAACCGAGGGAATCATTTCAAAGAGACAGTATTATTTAACAAATACCTGCCCAGCCCCTGGCCAAGCTTCTCCAAGTGGCCAGAGTAGGCTCATCCGTAATTAGGGCCCTCAGCCCAGAGGGCAAAGTCCATTCTCTTTGAAGTGACCCAGTAACCACCTTTCCAACTTCATCTCTCACTTCCCTCTTCTCTGTGAGACCCTGCTCCAGGCAGTCTGGCCGCTTTCTCTCCCAGATAACCTTCCATATTCCTCCTTTCCACTTCTATCCCATCTGCCTCCTTGCCTCAGTATTGTATGTAAGGAATGGGAATAGATACCTTAGAACTTAGAGGCAAATAGGTGATGCAATGGATAGAGAGGGGTCTGGAATCTGAAGACCAGAATCCAAATCCAGCTCTCCAATCCTCAGTGGCTGTGTGACCCTGGGCAAGTCACTAGCTTCTGTCTGCTTCAGTTTCCTCATGTGTACAGTGGGGGACAATGACAGCACCTCCCTCACAGAGGATCTAGTGAGTGAAGGCATATTTGTGAAGGCATTTAGCTCCATGCCTGGCGCATAACAGGTGCTTTAAACACTTCTTTCCTTCCTTAGAAGAAAGAGGTCCGGACATTCTGGAACCAAGAATAATTATTGCCCCTTCCTCTTGCAGTCTGACCGCCTCAGAACAGTTACTCGGGTTCCTTCTATTGCCTACAGCTAGACACAGATTGACAAGCCCCTTTCAAAGGGCTCTTGTTCACCAGGAACACACAAACAAGGCATGATTCCCAGGACCTACATCTGAAAGGTCAAGTTCAAAGGGAGACACACTAACTCACCCAACCAGAATATGGGGGAGGGTTGCCCCAGGCCTTCGACGGAGGCATTTCTTGGTGCACGTGTTTCTGAAGCATTCCAGCTAAAGTAGGCAATAACATTGGAGGTGATAAATAACCTGTCCTGCCAAAGCAAGGACTTGTGGCCAGAGCAGATTAGTAATACAAAGGCTGGCTTTCTTGTCGACTTGAGGGAGACATGAAGTTGTCAATAGCCCATCCCAACCATGGGCCAGCAGCCAGTTCCCTTCCCCTGTTCCATACCTGCATGTCTTGGCTTTCTCCACCCAGGTGTGTACAGGGCATCTATCCTTGTACCCTACATCCTTTCATGATCAAGGTCCTCTACTTTGAGGGGTAAAGAGAGGATTCAAAAAGCACACCAAGCCGTATTTACCCTCTGTCAAATGCCAGGGCACCAGCTCCAAGTAGGTGAGGGAGGATGTGTCTCTGATAGTCTCTTCACCTTGCCTCAATTTTCCCTGACCTGCAATGCCCTCCTTCTTCCCCCATCTGAGTTCTTCCTGTCCTTCAAGTCCCATATCCTTCATGAAGATCTGTCAAGCCAGTCTCCAGAGTTGCCTTCTTCCCCCATTCATCCATTGGCGAATTAGAGGGCTGCCTACCCCAAGCCTGTAAAGACACCCCCCCAGTAGAATGGATGGATAAGATAAGAGCAATTTGTTCCCATGGCCATGAAGGTGGCTGACCAAGTGCTTGGGGAGCATTTAGAACTTGGTGACACATCCAGGATACCAAGGTCAGTCACTTCCCCCTGGGCCATAGCCCGTCATCTTGACTTTTGTCTTGCCATCGAGTTCTTTCTATTGCCTGGACAACTCTGGGTGAGAGAAAAAGGCTGACAATTTGTGCGACTTTGCCTCATTTAAATCCAGTTCGTGGCACAAGTCAGGTTGTCATTCATGATGGCATTGGTCTTTGAAAGCAAAAGACAAACAACAATTCGAATGCCTATTGTGCCCAGGGCCAAACCATATGCTACATGCTTCAGCAGGTACATCAAAGGGCCATAGATTTAGAATGAGAAGGAACCTCAGGTTGTCTCAACCAGCTCTTGACACGACGTCCAGTCCCAGGTCTGCCACTTACTCCCTGGGAGACTCTGGGCTTGTCATTGAAGCTTCTCGGGCTTTAGCTTCCCCTCTGTAAAACAAAGAGGGTTGGACTAGAAGGCCTCTGAGGTCTAGCTCTACTTAGGGTCCAGTACACCAAGGACATTGGATTAGAGTCAGAGAACTTGGGCTCAAATCCAGGCTCTGCCCCTTTCAACCATAGGCAAGTCACTTCATGTCTTTAGGCCTCAGCTGCTTTGTGTGAACAAGGAGGGAGTGGGATTAGAGACCTCTAAGGGTCTCTTCCAGCTCACAGGCAAGTATAATTCACTGCCATGGACTGTTCATCATCTTTTTATGTGGACTTCATTTTTTCAATGCAGTATAAGTTTTTGGAGGTTAGAGGCCTTGTCCTAATCATCTTAGTATTTCCCATAGTGCTTAGCTGTTGGGCAGCTAGGTGGTACAATGCATAGAATACAAGGCCTGGAGTCAGAACTATCTGAGTTCAAATTTGGCCTCAGACATTTACTAGCTGTGTGACCCAGGGCAAGTCACCAAACCCTGTTTGTCTCAATTTCTCATCTGTAAAATGACCTGGAGAAAGAGATGATAATTCACTTCAGTATCATTGCGTAGAAAACCTCAAAGGGGGTCATGAAGAGTCAAACATGACTAAAAGACTGAATAACAAACAACAATTTATTGATTAATTGCAGTTTAATCAGCAGTCCTCCACTAAAATCCTACTCATGATGATGTAAAGTAAATCCTGGATCATTGAAGCTACACCTGCAGAGCACGAGTTCTGGCTGCTCCTTCCAGACCAGTTGAGTATAAACTAAGTAGCTGCTGTTTGGGGCCCCACCTGGTTATATCTGACAAGGCCCATCACCACGTCGCCTGGGGAATGATCAGTTTTTCAGTTCTCGCCATTCTCTGAGACCTCTTACAAAGTTCCCAGGAGAGTACCCACACTACGAAATTACATCTCATTTCAGGAGAAAAGTAGTCATCAAGCATGGTCATCCTGCTTTCAATCATTCAACAAAGGTTGTTTGATACCTACTGTGTTCAAGGACCTGTGATACATTCAAGGTCGTTTCAACATGGCGTGTATTTTGGGAGCTGATGTACTCTGCCTTCTCATGACCTTGATTTCTCCTAATTCTTCTCCGCTTTGTTAACTGAACACAGAGGTTCCTGTTTTCTATACAAACTTGATGCCACCGGTCTGCCTTTCATGAGGATTTTAACCTTGAGTTATTTCTTCCCCCCAGTAAATGGAGGTCAATCATGCTGAATCCAGCCCGTTCTCACACCCGTGAAAGTCCCTCTTGCATTCAAGAGTCCCAGGTATGGCCCATAGAAAGGAATTTTAAGAAGAAAGCTGGGTGGTTGGTCCATAGTTTGGCAGACCAGTGACTTCACCCTCATGAATTATAGGTTCTAATTAAGGAAGGTGTCTCTTCCCCCCATTCTGAACTTAGTTTCATTGGTGTAAAGATGAAGTATGTGACCATGGACAAGTAACTTTCCCATCCTGAGTCAAAGTTTCTTCCTATATAAAACAGAAAATTGGACTTCGATGGTCTCTTAGTCCTTTCTAGCTCTAGACATATATATGATCATGCGATCCTATGGGTTTACTAAGTTATTGGACATAGGAAGAAGGTATTATGGCCCAATAGAGAGCTGACTTCAAGGCCAGGGAGACCTGGGTTCAGATCCCACTTCTGATACCTACTGGCAGTGTGATCCAGGGCACAGCACTGAAACTCTCAGTGCCACAGTCAAGTCTCTGAGGCTATAAATTGCAGTGAATGTGCTGACCTAGATCAGTACAGTGAGTTTCTTCCAATGGGAGTTAGTCTAACAATAAAATCACAGATCTGGTCCTTATCCCTAATAAGCAGGAAATTCCAGTTAGAGCAACTGGGTACAGCTCTGCCTTCTAGCCAGAGGAGATGTTAGAAAGCAGGCTGGACTGGACCCGGCTGGCCCAGGCATGTGGCCAATATAATATTGAACAGGAGATCCCCTGGGGTGTTATATTCCACAAAATGGTGCCCCTGGTTCCTAGAGGCCTAATCCTTTTATTTCACTGACATTGTCTCTCATTCCAGTATTATGATTAGACCCTATTAGGAATGCTAACTTAAACTGACATTCCTACAATCCAATAAAATCCCTAAACTTTCATCTTCAAATGAAAACTATTTAGACTCACCCATTCATTGTTCCTCTGGAGAACTTCTTAGCATCTTCAACCATTGCAGGAAGCCATCCAACATGACTGACTAAATAACCAACCACAAGATGAAGCTCCATCCATGTTCACCAGGAGCCACATGCTCACATGTTAAGGGTCTGGTCTCATATTAGTGGAAACTGAAGTGCCCCCATCAAGATGTGGATGCTTAGAGAATTTCAGACCTGATCAGGAAGACCCTCAAACAGCAATTTGACTGCTATGAATTGGGTCAGATCTGTAACTCTGAGAAAAGAGTGTGGTGGTACAGTTGTGTTGGGGATGAAGGCAGAAACCTGGGCTGCCCAGGCTTGAACCAGGCTAAGGTATCGAGTCATTCCACATGATAGAGGAGTGGGCAAGGAGAATGATCACATCCCCACAAATCTGGCACCCTGGGCCACAACCCTACTCATCCCACCGTGGTTATGGTTCTGAATTTAGAAGATGAAGCATTGTTTACTGGAGAGAGCACTGTATATGAGACCAGGAGAAACCTAGGTTTAAATCCTAACCCAGACACTTACTAGCTTGTTAACTGTGATCATGGAGAAGTCCCAGCCTCACTAATCCTCACTTTCCTTGTCTATAAAATGGGGCTAATAATACCCTCAGTACAGGGCTATTGTGAGGCTCAAATAAGATAATGATTGCAGAAGCCTTATATAAATGTCAGTCATTGTTTCATCCTTGTCGTTTGACTTTAAGAGCTAATTTCATCTTAGTAACTACCTGCTAGAATGATCTTGGGAGTACCAATATATGTGGCACACACAGTTGGATACAAAACTACATTTCACTCAACATGGAAATAGGAGAAGGGGAGAAGAAGAATTAAAGAGAGGGAGGATTAAGGGAGGGTTTAGACCTAGACAAAACAAAAGAAGAAAATACAAAAATATTTCTAGTTCTTTTGGAGGTAACAAAGTATGGGAATCTGAGGGAGTGCCCGTAGGTTGGGGAATGGTTAAACAAATTATGCTATAGGATGCTATATAAATGTAATGGGTTATCACATTTACATACATATTTATATAGGCACATAAATGTAATGGATTGTTATACTGTGAGAAATGATGAGGGGGATACTTTCAGAGGACCCTGGGAAGACTTATATGAACTGATGCAGAGTGAAGTGAACAGAACCAGGAGAACAATTTGCACAAAGACAAAACAAATATGAAAGATTAGGATTTTAGGATTAACGATTAACCATCATTCCAGAGGATGCTGATGAAACATGCTACTCACCTCCTGACAGAGAGGTGAAGGAATCAGAGCATAGAATGAGACATTTTTTTTTTTTGGACCTGGCCAATGTGGAAATTTGTTTTGCCTGACAAAACAAATGTTTGTAACAAGGGTTGTTTTTTTTTTTGTTGTTCTCACTGGAGCAAGGGGATTGGGAAATAGAGAGAAAGGCATGTGTTTGCTGATTCAATGTGTGTTTGTACACACATATGTATATGTATGTGTGTATACCTCCATATATATACACATAAATAAAAGAGTTACATACGTTTCAAGAGCTAAGATCACAGATTCAGAGATCTCAGGCTAGAAGGGCCCCCAGAGACCATCTGGTCTGTTCTCTTGTACTACAGAGGAGGAAAACGATGATGCCCAGGGAAATTCAGTGACTCGCCTAAAGATATCTAGGTAGCAAGCAGCTGGGCTAGGTCTGAACCCGGGTCCTCTGACTCTAGAGGAGGGAAAGAAGGCAATATTTCCAAACAAGGGGGAGGGCAAGCTCGAGTATTATTATAAATAGAAGCACCTCCCACCCCTCCTGCCACCTAAATCTGCGATCCAAGCCAGGGGTTTGTGAAGGCGCTCCTATAGCCAGACCACTCTCTACTTGTTTTATCAGTTTTTCAGAAATGGAACAGTGCTAAAGCCAAGGTGCCATATATGTAGAAGAGGCCCAGGCATCCAGGGTTTTTTGACGAGGTAGACCCTGGGTATTTTAGGGAGGACCACTGGATGAGGATCTAGGCTGGGGAGAAGGAACAGAGGCCTTAGGTGAATTCAATTGTGAAAGTAAATGAATACTTGAAATTCTGTCAGGACACAGAGTTTTAGCTGGCAGGGCCCTTAGAAGTCCTCGGATCCAACCTGCTCATCGAATACAGGAACAATGTAGGGCCCAGAGAGGTTGGGTCTGTTGTACAAGGTCAAGCCACTCATAATCAGCACAGCTGCATTTTGAATCTCGATCTTCTGCTGGCAGCTCCAGCTGTCTTCCCTTTGTAACATGCATGTATGAAGTAACAAGCAGCTTAGTGTCTGGTTACTTAAGTCATTAATGCAGGCACAGATTTATGTGTGTGTGTGTATTTATATATACACAAACATACATACATACATACATACACATTGCAAGCTATTAAAGCTAAAAACTGCACTCAAAGTTTTAGGACACTCAGTATATGTTAGATATCAAATTGGACAAAGTTGATTCCAACCATGTAGTGACTAGCTTGAAACAGTTTGGAGAATTAAAATGGAATCATTCACAACTGTAAAGTGCTGGGCAGCTCTTGAAAGAGAAGTCCAAAGGTCTTGTTTGGGGGCCCAACTCTTCCCCTAATTAGCCACTACTACCCAAGTCTTGCCCCCTCTGCAGACCTCACTTTTCTTTCCTATAAAATTAGATGTCTAGCCCAGATCATCTCCAACGTCTCTTTTTGACATTTTGTGAATGTTTTCCTCTGTAACAGAAGAAACGTGAATCAGTTTGTCTAAAACAATTTACTGAACAGGTGCACAGTGTTGCACCCTATCCTAGAGATTCTAACAGAGAAATAAAGATGCCCTCCCTGCCCTGCCCTTGAGCTCACAAGCTGTTTATAATCTTTTTGAAGTTTTAAGCATCAGAAACAAATGGGAGAGTTTGCATCTTCATGGATAATGCAGCACTGACAGTTCCGATCTTGAGGGATAGTTTAGCTTGGGCGCATGGCAGAGAGGCATGGAATAGGCCTGGTCAGCTATGTATACACATGATCTTTCACCACCAGGCTATGTTGGAAGCTGATTTGCTTCCAACTGCAACAATTTGTAGTGATGAGGGTATTAAACTGACTCATCACCACTCTTGTCACCTAGACTAGCCTTTACAAGATTACTGGTTTGGATTAAGGCTATAGCTTGGGGCTCTAGAGCAAGAGTTTTGGGTTGGTTTTTTTGGTTGTTTTTTTTTTCACTTCTCTGCTGGAGCTAAGGGACCCAGACAGGGATTAAACCTATGACATAGTCCTCCTTAGCACTACCCTTTATCGAGTGGAGCTACGAGTACAGGCTTGCGTATGCTTAGCACTTCTTAAATCTACTACATCACTACTCTGCAGGCTTTCTCTTTCTAACATGTACTGCAGCCCATTCTGTCTCTAGCTCTACTGCAAATGGAAGCTGGTGTTTCAGGTTTGACTGTTGGAATTATTCGTCATCTGGAATTTCCATAGAAAGGACTACCTGTTTAAAATGACCAACAGGCTTTAACCAAATAAATACCACAGTATACCAGTTTGATTAAGGCTGGCACTCACATCAAAGGTTTCTTTCTCAAAACAGAATAAAAGCAAATATAGGCAACCACCTACCCCCCCCCACACACACACCATATCCTCCTAATATGAATTTAGGCAGGTCTCATAATCTCTCTAGACAGCAGTTTCCCTCATCTGTAAAAGTAGAGTTGGGCTGCATAGCCTCTGAGTAGAAGGAACACTGACTCTGGAGTGAGAGGGCCTAGATTCAAATTCTACCTCTGATACATATCCTGGATCATCTTGGGTGATTCACATAACTCCAGGAGCCTTAGTTTTTGTATCTTTAAAATAAGGTGGGGGTGGAGGGGTTGAAGGTAAAGAGGTGGACCTCCTTCAAACTCCCTTAGTTTTAAATATCTAATGTCATAAAAAGCAATTCAGAGGAAAAATGGCAGAATGGGATTGCATCTTAATGATCAGAAGGGTTAATCCTGTGATAAACTGGTAATTTGTCTTAAACTTTTCCTCTTCTATCTATTTTCCGCTGTTTCTCAAGTGTCTCTGCCCCACATGCCAGTTCTCCTAAGCTGACATTCTGTTCTGAAAGGAGATCTTACACAAATCATTTAAAACTTACATCAGTTTGTGAGGTTTGGGTTTGTTTTTTTTTCCCTGCATTTAATAACTACTTGCAGAAAAACCCAGCCTATGATGATCACAGTTCAAGAAGAATGTTTTCTGTGGGTATCTAGAGGTTTCCTGTGAAAGACAGATAACTTTGTCAATAGTTTGTCAGGTAAAAGTTTGTATCTACAGACTTCCTCCCCCCTCCATTTTTCTGCCCCCTTCTACTTCTACTTCCCTACTCCTAGATCCCATCATGACCCTGTTTATGTTTTCGGGAAAAGGGCTATATCACTAGAGCTTAGCTATTTGAAAGCCTTTCTGCTTCCTTCTAGGCATCAGACCCTAAAATATTGATAAAAGGAGAGTGCCATTTCTAATGGGATGTGAGATGGAGCAAGTCATGACATGTGGCTTCTCAATTTCTGCCCCCAGGATGTGGTCTCTAGATAGAGTCAAGTTAAGATCAACCAATCAATTGACAAACATTTTTTCTGTTTCAATTATTTTGCTGAATAGTTTCTCTCTTTTTAATTTTTGTTATAAGGGATAGTTCTCTGAGAGGGGTAGAAGAGAGAAAAGCATTGGAAAATGTAGTTAATGTAAAAACAAAAGACCAATAAAAATTTATCCCTCACACAAGCATTTATTAAGCATGTTCTGTTGATCAAGCACTGTACTAAGAACCAGTGAAATAAAGATAAAAGTGAAATAGGTCCTTCTCTCAAGGAGTTTATATTCTAATGAGACAATACATACATATTAAAGTATGTGCAAAATAAATATAAGGTGCATTGAGGGAAAGGTTTCATGAAGAAGGTGGTACGTGACCTGAGTCTTAAGGGAAACCATGAATTCTAAGATTCTAAGAAACAGACATGAGAAGGGAATTTTTGGCATAGGAGACAGCTAGGGCAAAGGCATCAAAACAGGAGAAAAGAAATGTTCTATATGAAGAATAGCAAGTTGACCTATATGTCTGGACCATAGCATTTGGAAGATGTAATATCTAAGAAAACTGGAAAGATAGGAATTTTTAAAGTATTTTATTTTTTCCAATTATATTTTAAAACAATTTTAACATTGGTTTTTTTATTTGATTTTGAAATTCTCTCTCTCCTTCTCTCCTCTCCCCCCTCATTGAGAAAGCAAGCAATCTGATGTAAGTTATACATATAGAGTAATACAAAGTATATTTCCATATTAGTCCTGTGAAAGAAAATAAAACAGATCAGTTTAACAAAGAAAACCAAGAAAATTAAAGTTAAAAAAATGTATGTTTCAATCTGCATTCATACTCCATCAGTTCTTTCTTTGGAGGTGGGTAGTATTTTTTTTTATTTTAATCTTAGACCCTTTGGAATTATCTTAGATGATTCACAGTTAATCATTGTACAATATTGCTGTTACTGTGAATACACTGTTCTCCTGGTTCTGCTCAATTCCTTTTGCATCAACTCATGTAAGTCTTTCCAGGTTTTTCTGAAATCATCCTGCTCCCGATTCATATAGAACAATGGTATTCCCTTATAGGGGCAGCTAGGTGGTACAGTAGATAAGAGTACTGAGCCTAACGTCAAGAAGTTTCATCTTCCTGAGTTCAGATGCAGCATCGGATACTTACTAGCTGTTTGACCCCGGGCAAATCACTTAAGCTTGTTTGCTGTAGTTTCCTCATCTATAAAATGAACTGGAGAAGGAAATGGCAAACCACTTCATTTTTTTTGCCAAGACAGCCCCAAATAGGGTCATGAAGAATCAGAAACAACTGAAAATGATTGAACAACAAATTCCATCACAATCATATATTACAACTTGTTCAGCCATTCCCCAATTGATAGTCATGCTCTCAATTTCCACCTCTTTTTGGGGTGGGAAAGAATTGGAAATTGAGGGGAAAACCATCAATTGGGGAAGGGCTGAACAAGCTGTAGTATATGAATGTAAAGCAATACTATTGTGCTATAAGAAATGATGAGCAGACAGAATTCAGAAAAACTTGGAAAGACTTCCATGAACTTATGCAAAAGGAAGTGAGCAGAACCAGAAGATTATATTCAGAAACAGCAACATTGTGCAGTGATCGACTATGATAGACTTAATTCTTCTAAGCAACACAATGATCCAAGAACAGCTCCGAAAGACTCACGATGGAAAGTGCTATTCACATCCAGAGAAAGAACTATGGAGTCTGAATAGAGATCAAAGGATATTTATTATTTTACCTTTTTTTGTTTTTTCTTTCTCATGATTTTTCCCTCTTGTTCTGATTCTTTTTTACAGAAGTAATGTGGAAATATGTCTATTATGATTGTATGTATCTATATATATGACCTGTATCAGATTGTTAGCTGTCTTGGGGAAGGACAAGGGAAGGAAGGAAAAAGAAAAATTTGGAGCTCAAAATCTTATAAAAATGAATGTTGAAAACTATCTTTACATGTAAATGGAAATAATAAAATACTGTTAAGTGAGAAAAAAAGTTGCTACAAATATCTTTTGTAGAAATAAGACCTTTCTTTTTTCTCTCTCTTTTTGGGATACAGACCTAGTAATGATATTGCCAAGTCAAAGTGTATGCTCGGTTTTGTTTGTTTTTTTTTTTTTTTTTAGTTGCAATCAATTTATTAAAAGAGATGACTGGTTAGGCATCTGCAATGGTGACTTCAACTTCTACACCTGGTTCAATGCTGATAGAAGTGATCTGTTTAACAATTTCAGAAGGACTGTGCAAATCAATAAGGCGTTTGTGGATTCTCATCTGGAACCGATCCCAAGTCTTTGAACCTTCACCGCAAGGAGTTTTTCTAGTTGTAATTCAAAGTGTCTTGGTGGGCATTCGAACAGGTCCCTTCACTTTCAAGTTCTTCTCTTTGGCTCCTCTAATTAGGTCAGCACACACTTTCTCGAGTGATTTCACGTTGCGGCTGGTCAGGATGATTCTGATGCGGTGAATGGCCACTTCGGGCTCCACAAGGGTCTTGCCGGTGTCTTTGAATGCCATGGCGGCGCGGCGGCTTCCTGACCGACTTATTCCTCGGTGAGAGTGAACAGCGGTGAGTCAGGAGGACAGGCAGAGTCTGCCGACTCTGAACGGCTGCAGCAGCGATGCCTTCACCAAAGAGTGTATGCTCGGTTTTATAGTGCTATGGTCAGAGTTCCAAATTGCTCTCCAAAATGCTTATATCAGTTCACACCTCCACCAACATTTTTTTAGGGCCCCATTTTCTCACATCCCCACCAACATGTGGATGACAATGTGTCATTTCCCTTTTTTTGTCATAGTACCCAATCTGATAGGTATAGGGTGGTTCCTAACAGCTTTTTTAAATTTGCATTTATCTAATCAGTAGTGATTTAGAGTATTTTTTATGATGCTATATAGCTTTGAATTCTTTTGAAAATTGCCTCTTCATATCCTTTGACTATTTATCCATAGGGGAATGACTTATATTATCATAAATTTGACTCCATTTTCTTTGGAGAAATGAGGCCTTTAATCTGTGAAACTTGCTAGAAATTTTTTCATAGTTATGATTACTGTATATCTCTTTCCATCCTATCACCCACCTCCCCTCATCCTGTCACTCTTCAGAAGTGTTTTGCTTCTGACTACCATCTCCCCCAATCTGCCTTCCCTTCTATGAGCCCTCCCATTTTTGTTCTCCCTTTCCCCTCATACTTCCTGGTAGTATAAGATAGATTTCTATACCCAATTGAGTGTGTATGTTATTCCCTCTTTGAGCCAATTACAATGAAAATAAAAGTTCAAGTACTGTCCATCTTCCCCTCCACTACAAAAGCTCTTTTGTGCTTTTTTTATGAGAGATAATTTAACCCATTCTATCTCTCATTCCCCTTTCTCCCAGTGCATCCCTCTTTTTCACCCCTTAATTTTTTTAGATATAATCCCATTATAGTCAACTCACACCTGTCCCCTCTCTATTATACATACTCTTCTAATTGCCCTAATAATGATAAAGTTCTTAGGAGTTTCATGTATCATCTTCCCATGTAGGAATGTAAATAGTATAATCTTATTGAATCCCTTATGATTTCTCTTTCCAGTTTACTTTTTTATGGTCCTCTTGAATCATCATATTTGAAAGTTAAATTTTCTCTTTAGCTCTGGTCTTTACTTGAAAATTCTTTATTTCATTAAATATCCATTTTTCTGCCTGAAGGATTATACTCGATTTTGCTAGGTATGTGATTTTGCTGGGTATGCAGTCGTAGCTCTTTTGCCCTATGGAATATCGTATTTCAACCCTTCCAGGCCTTTAATGTGGAGGATGCTAAATCTTGTGTCGTCATGACAATGGCTCCATGATATTTGAATTGTTTCTTTCTGGCTGCTTGTAATATTTTCTCCCTGACCTGGGAGCTCTGGAATTTAGCTATAATATTTCTGGGAGTTTTCATTTTGGGATCTCTTTCAGGAGATGATAGGTGGTTTTTTTCAACTTCTATTTTACCCTCTGATTCTATAATATTGGGGTAGTTTTCCTTGATAATTTCTTGAAAGATCATGTCTAGGCTCTTTTTTTTGATAATGTCTTTCAGGTAGTCCAATAATTCTTAAATTATTTCTCTTTGATCAGTTTTCCAAGTGAGTTCTTTTTCCAGTGATATATTCCACATTTCCTTCCTATTTCCCCAATTTTAATTTTAAAGGAATTCTTTTCTTTAGCAAGCTTTTGCACCTCTGTTTCCATTTGGCCAGTTCTAATTTTTAGGGAGTTTTTCTCTTCAGTGGATTTTTATGCCTCTTTTACCAATTGGACAATTATATTTTTTTAGATGCTATTTTCTTCTTATTTTTTGTGCCTCCTTTACCAAGCTATTGACTTTTTACATGATGTTTTTTGCATCGCTCTCACTTCTTTTCCAAGTTTTTCTTCTACCTCTGTTATTTACTTACCAAAAGCCTTTCTGAGCTCTTATAGGAATTTTGTGGGGTTTTTGGCCTGAGACCAATTAACATTTTTCGTTGAGACTTTGTAGCTATTTTGATTTTGTCATATTCAGAGTTTGTATTTCTTTTTTATCTTTAAAAAAAA
>JAQQSW010000275.1:0-31034 GCA_028646575.1 Pseudocheirus occidentalis
AGTCTCCTTTTAAACTCTGATCTTTCTGGATCTTTCTCTGAATGTAGATATCTCCTTCCATCCTGAGACTTGCATAGTTGTCTTTTAACTGTGTGATGCTCAGAAGCGTCCAGTTTTTCAAAATCGGTCGTTACACATATGATGTATCTGTGACTGTGTACAAATTTTTCCTGGTTCTGCTCTTCTCACTCAGCATCAATTCATATAAGCCTCTCCAGGTGAGTATGAAGTCCATCTCCTCCCCATTTCTTATAGCACAATAATATTCCATCCCATTCATATAGCATAACTTGTTCAGCCATGCCCCAGTTGATGGGCATCCCTTAAATTTCCAGTTTTTTGCCACCACAAAGAGAGCTGCAATAAATACTTTTGTACATATGGCACCCTTTCCCACTTCTGTGATCTCTTTGGGATACAGCCCCAAAAGTGGTATTACTGGGTCAAAGGGTATGCTATCATTTATAGGCGTCCTTTGGGCACAGTTCCAGATCGGAGGGAGGGCATTTCAAGGCATATTATACTATTATGTGATATTACGCCAGCACCCTTTTGAAGAAATAGGACCAATTGACTCATGCAAATTTAAGAAGGTCTAAAGAATATGACCTTTTCCAGAATTAAGCAGGCTATTCTCTAACACTGAAAGACAGTCACATGTCCCACTTGCTCTTGCTTTATTCACTCATTTAAGAAATATTTTTTAAAGTGGCATTTATTAAGTGGCTATTATGTACAGGCCACTGTGCTAGAACCTCAGGATTACAAAAACAAAACAGACCCTGCCCTCAAGAAGTTTACTTTTTATTGGAAAAAACCAATATGACTACAGACAAATAAGTTCAAAATATATAAAAAGTAAAACAAAGCAATTGGGAGGGTGGTATGTGAAAAGGACATTAACTATCAGAGGGCTCAGGAGAAGCCTTCTGTAGGGTATGGAATATGAGGTTGGCTTTAAATGGCAACAGGGATGGTCAGAGCTGAGATGGGAATGGAGTGGGTTTCATGCATGGAAATCGTCTGTGAAAAGACAGAGGTGGCAAGACATGTTATATATGTGTAACCGCACAGAACATAGAGTATGTGGGAGCAACTGTAATGTCTATAAATTTTAACTAGAACCCAATTGGGAAGAACTTTAAATGTCAGCATGTGTATTTACCCTACAAACTATTGGAACTTCTTGTGGCAATGTCAGATCTCTGCATAAGGAATATCCCCTTGGCAAATACAGATAGGATGTCTTAGAGATGCAGGGGAGACTAGAGTTATAGGTGACAACTAGAAGATCACCAAAATAGTTGAAGTAAAAAAAAGGAAGGTCTGAATTAGGGTGTTCTGGGGGCAACTAGGTGGCGCAGTCAATAGAGCACCGGCCCTGGAGTCAGGAGGACCTGAGTACAAATCCAGCCTCAGACACTTAACACAAAAAATAGCCGTGTGACTTTGGGCAAGTCACTTAACCCCCAACTGTCCTCCAAAAAGCAAAAAAAAAAAAAAAATGAATTAGGGTATTCTTGTTGTTCAGTCGTTTCCAGTCACATCCAACTCTTTGTGACCCCATTTGGGGTTTTCTTGGCAAAGATGCTAGAGTTGTTGGCCGTTTCCTTCTCCAGTTCATTTTTACAGATGAGGAATCAAAGTAAACCAATTAAGTGATTTGCCCAGGGTCACACAACTAATAAGTGTCTGAGGCCATATTTGAACTCAGGTTTTCCCTACTGCAGGCAGAGTGCTCTATCTACTATCCACAGTGCCATCTAGCTGCCCCCTGGGGTAGTGACCTGTAAAGTGAGACAAGGGCTTGGACCAAATGTCAGTGTGGAAAGAGTCAGTGGAGAGTTGAATTGTGAATGACTCCTAATATGTGGATCTGGTTGACTGGAAGAAGATTGGTGCCTTCCAAAGAAACAAGTAAGTGATGAGGGAGCTGGAGTAGACCACCTTTGAGGGCCCATCCAACTCCAAATTTGTGGTCTGATGGCATAGTGTCAAAATGCTACAGCAGCTCTAGAGCTTTGTAAATCTATCCCCAAGGTGACAGTGATAAAGCCACAGGTTACCCTTCTGGACTATAACCCACTCTAAGAGGTTTTGTTTACTTGCATGTTATTTCATCATTGCCTTCTCTGATAAGTTTTGAAACTACCCTGAAAATTACATGCTTTGGAATAATGAGTTTGTATTTGCCAATGCAGGTATATGTTTTTTTGTACTGGTATTTATTAGATTTGTGTTTAAGCATTATAACGACTTTCAGCATTTATCACCTTAATGGAGAAGACAATCACTTATATTTTCATGTCCTCCTCGAAGACAGGTTCTGTTTCATTTTTATATTTGTCCCTTCTCCCGCCACCCCCTACCCCCACCTCAGCGACTTCACACAGTGAATGCTCAATAAATGCATGTGATTGATTGCTTGGTTCCTCCTTGGAGGAAGCATATCTTTGTTGCTGCTGTTTACACCTTCACATTCCTAGCACCTAGCAGTGTTTACACAGTAGGGACTTAATAAGTATTTATTAAATTGGAATGAATTGAATTAAGGGAAACAACCAAATTTACAAGATCGGGAGCAATCTGTTTACCTTATTTATAAAAGAGATTTAAATGAATTTTCTACTCTAGTTTTTACCTTGTTCCCATTATCATATTTTGACTGTCCATTAAATTGAATAGACAATCGAAATCATCATTTTCAATATGAATCTTTATTTGGGCTGGCACTCAGTTACACTGTTATTCTTCCAGGCACAATCATACAATCCTGTATGGTGCGGTCAGGAGATCAGTGAGTCCAAGAGAATCCAGAAGTCTAGTATAGTCAGCTGTTTATAGGCATGCAAAGATACAGTAGGAGGAGAAAAGCCCCATGGCCATCATGCTGGGCCAGAAAGTCTATGTAGAAAATCATTCACCATTATGAAGAAGAAACACCAATGCAAATAATTCTGGGATTAAACCAGGTATTCCCATTTTTTTTTATAGTTAGCTTTGATAATTAAGCTAATGCCAGTTATAGTAGCTGCTAATTTTTTTCTCCTTCAAATTTATGTGTTTCACTTTTATTTCATTTAAAACTTCAAAACATTGTTACAGTTGGTACCAGTTTAATTTAAATCTGGCATTTTGTGATTGCTCTTCACATGCTGCTATCCTTACATAGTGGAATTACCCATTACTTCTGTGAAGACTGGTAACTCATAGTATGGAAACAGTAAAACCAAAAACAAAGGGCTGGTAAGAAAATATCTGACCAGCCATCAATTACAACTTCTCTTTTCCTTTCCTTTCTTCTCTTCTTTAAAGACAACTGTTACCAAGAATCAAATCTGAACTTTACTTTCTTTTTTTCGTTTTTCGTTTTAAGGTTAGAAACTGCAAGTTTTAACTTCTCGTTCTCTAGTAGTGACAATCAGAGACTTGTGACATTTCTTTGCTCAGTTTTACACTTGGAAAAAGAAAATCTGCTTTGAGTGTAGAGCAGTAATAGAAGGTGCGCACTTAACTAAGCATTGATTGTGGGATTGACTCCCTCGATTTCCAGCCATTTCAAGGATGGCCCTACTTGAAGGAGGCTCTCACAATTCTGCCCTTTTGAGGCTGAAGAGGGCGGCAGTTACCCACCATGGGCACAGGAGGCTCATTCTCAGCACTGGAGAACAGACTTCGCAGCTTGGCTACCTGCAAGGGTCCACACATTCAGTGTTAACGTTTAATGAAACAGGGAATGAGGAAACTATTCAGACATTTCAAGCAACGCTTACTCTGTCTCTGTCTCTGTCACTGTCTCTCTCTCTCTCTCTCTCTCTCTCTCTCTCTCTCTCTCTCTCTCTCTCTCTCTCTCTTTCATTTTCTGAATGGATAATTTGGTCCTAAATAACTAACCTTTCTTGGGAGGTACATAAAGCATTTTTCTTGAATGATCAGCCTCTTGGCCCAAACCTCTGCTTCACTATAAAACAAGATAAACATGGACTCCTGCCAAAAAAAATTTCGCCCTGATTTATCTAGATATTCGTAATTCAAAAACTTGGAATGAGGATTCTAGGGGAGGCACAAAATATATGTAAGTAAAGAGGGCATTATTGGTAATTAATGATGATATGTTAATAGAAATAATAATGTAAGGAATAAGACCAGAT
Source organism: Pseudocheirus occidentalis (assembly GCA_028646575.1). Classification (NCBI taxonomy): domain Eukaryota; kingdom Metazoa; phylum Chordata; class Mammalia; order Diprotodontia; family Pseudocheiridae; genus Pseudocheirus; species Pseudocheirus occidentalis. Next base: position 4,152 of record JAQQSW010000275.1, read on the forward strand.
AATAATAACTTACAACTACATACCACTTTCTACTTTATTTTTAGTAATAATAGCTAGCATTCACATAGCATTTTAAGGTTTACAGAGTGCTTTACAAATAGTATTTTATTTTTCTCCTTACAAAAACCCTGGAAGGTAGATGCTGTTATTATTCCCATTTTACAGATGAGGAAATTGGGGCAGTCCAAAGTTAAGTGGCTTGCCCAGGATTGCTGAGCTAATGTCTGAGGCTAGATTTGGACTCACGTTCCTGACTCCAGGTCCAGTACTCTGTCAGCTGCCACCTCACTGTCTCAAGTTTGAAAGCACTTTCCGTACATAATCTTGTTGGATGCTCACAACAATCTGAGCGCTTTTGTACATTGTGGTTCAGTCATTTCAGTTGTGCCCAGTACTTCATAACCCCTTTTAGGGTTTTCTTGGCAAAGACATTGGAATGCTTTGCAATTTCCTTCTCAGGCTCATTTTACAGATGACAAAACTAAGACAAACAGGGTCAAGTGACTTGCCCAGGGTCACACAACTGGTATGCGTCTGGGGTCAGATTTGAACTCAGAAAGATGAGTTTTACTGACTTCAGGCCCAGCACTCTATCCACTGTACTACCTAATTGCCCCTTTTATTTTCTAGAATAGGAAAACTGAAAGTCAGGTAGATTAAATGACTTGTCTAAAGTTATATCCATAATGCTTAAGTGATGAAGATAGGATTTGAACCCATTTTCTAATTATAAGCCTAGTATTATTTCTACTTTACTTCTATGATGGAAAATGGCTTCAATTTCACATTGTTTTGAACATACAAAGGAACAAGAAGAAATTAAGCCTTATTACACTCTATAATTTTTCAAAACTTATTTTTTCTAAGAGGCAAGGAATTAATAAAATCTCTATAAATATGGTATAGTAGAATGAGATTATACTTCTAGACAGAAGGATTAGGTTTAAATCATTGCCCAACCACGGACTTCAAACAATCAATAAATAAACATTTATTAAGTGCCTACTATGTGCCAGGCACTGTGTAAGTCACTTAATTTCTCATCTCAGATTACTCTATAAAATGAGAATAAAAATATAATATTCATTTCAAAGTATTCTTATGGAAAAAATAATGAGTAAAATCATATAAACCACAAAATTCTACATACATTTTAGATATTTCAGCTATTTGCAATGTGTTATAATGGATAGAGAGCTGGACACAGAGCAAGGAAGACTAGATTGCTTACATATACAAACTGGCTTTGTGGCCTGGGCAAGGCACCACCTTGCAGTCTAGGTGGTCCTAGCCAACTCTCAGACTCTAAATTATAGAGCACTGGCTCATCTGCACTGGCAGAGTGACTTCCCTTACTAGTTCCCTACACCAATGAAGTCATAGATCCAATCCCTATCCCCATCCTGTTCTTCATTCCTTGTGTTAAAAAATCATCAACATCTTCATTGTCATATTGTAGCATCTCCCAATTGAAAGAGTGCTTGGAGATTTTCTCATCCGATTCTAGGCAAATTGTGAATCCCATCTTCAATCTCCTTGATAAGCATAGGTCAGGTCATCCAACCTCTACTTGAGACCCTTCAGTGTTGAAGAACTCATAACCTCCCAAAGCAGCCCATTCCACTCATGGATAGCTCTAATTGATAAGACTCTTTTCCTCATATAAAGAAGATGTATGTTTTCTATACCTTCTAGCCATTCGTCCTAGTTTTGCCTACTGGAGCACAGCGCATAATCCAAATCCCCTTAGATATGAGAGCCCTTCATATCTCTGGATTAAATAGGCCCCATTCCTTCTAATGCTATTTATATGATGTAGTTCAAATCCCCTCACCCATTCTGGCTGTCTTCCTTTGGACAGGAAATATCTGCCTTGTCAATATCCTTCCCAAAATGTAGTGCCCCAAAGTGAGAAAAATGCTCCAGTTGGGGTCTTTTGGGAAGAATACAAGAAGACTCTCATTTCTCTTATTCTGGGCACTAGGATTCTCTCAATGCAAACACCTTTAAAATAGTATCAATACAGTCTATTCTCTGGGAAGGCTCTGAATGTGAACAGTAGGGTCTAATATTTCCTATTGGTATCCCCAGAGCTTAGCAAGTGGTAAGCATTTAATAAATGCTTTTTCATTCTTTCTTTCTCTGTCCCATTCACTCAACTAGATCGAAGGTGATTAACTGGACCAAAATACCAACTCACTAGTCATCCAGCTTTTTGTGAAACAACAAATTGCCAAGAAATTGTAAGCAAGAAATGAAACAGCTGCCCTTTAAATTCTTGTTGAAGCTTACCTGGTCAGAGCTCACAGTTATTGGTTCCTTCAGAAGAAGCCAGACAATGCACTCCTCACAAGGTGGGGTAGTAAAGGAGCCATGGTAAGTCCAATAATCCCGGCAAGCAGGGAAAAGGCAAGATGGGTCAAAGTGTGTGAAAGGAGCATCTTTGCCCTAAAAGAGATTAAATGAGACGAATAATCCACCTGTAAATGGACATCTTCATATCAAAATGTACACAGAGAATAACCTATTTCAGCTACTGATTTTAAACCATGAGCAAATTTTTTTAAAAGTGTCAAAGAACTAAAATTTTAAGAAATAGAAGCACTTCGACAAAATTACCACCTACTCTGAATATATCATTTTTAAAAGAGGAAAATTCTCCTTTTGTATAAAAATACAATTTTATTAATAATTCAGTAATTCATTCAACAAGAATTTATTACACATCAGCTGTGAAGACCTCTAGCTGGTAGGGAAAACTGCAAAGTTTAAATAAGGCATGAACCCTGACCACATGGAGCAGCGGTTCTCAACCTGTGGGTCACAACCCCTTCGGAGGTTGAATGACCCTTTCACAGAGGTCACAGGGGTTGCCTAAGACCACTGGAAAACACATATTTCCGATGGTCTTAGGAACCGAGACACCATTCCTCTATCCATCTCCAGGCAGGTCCGCCCACATGCAGATACACTCACATACGTGCATTAAAGAGTCGTGGCATTAGGAAGGTTGAGAACCACTGAGATAGAGCTTATAGTCTAGAAAGTGGAAAAGACTCAGACACAATGTTGCATCACAAGGCCATTTGAAACGGCAACACAAAGCTCTTTATGAGGTTGAAACGGGAACATTAGGTCAATAGGTCAGAAAAGATTTCACGGAAATGATGCCATTTGAGTTTTGGTTCCAGAGGATAGATAAGAATTCAAAAAGCACAGAAGGCTAGAGAGGATATTCTAGATACAGAATTAGTAGATACAGAGATGGGAGTACACAAGGCATGGGAACAGAGGGGCTTGGTAGGATAGAATTACAGAATGTCACCAAACTGTGGAGGACTTGAATGCCAGGCAGAGGAATTTGACATTTACTCAGCAGGAAACAGGGAGCCACTAGGATTTTTTGAGGAGTAGCTTGACCACATCTCCATATGTGTGTACACACACATGCACAAATACACACACATATGTGTGTATACATATATACACACATATACTTATATATACATATATATGTGTGTGTATGTGTGTGTGTGTCTATATATATATATATGAAATTCTGGCAGTAATATAAAGGCTAGTGGAAGCACCAAGAAGTGCTAAGATGCTATTGTAACAGTCCAAAAAGGAGAATGGAGTCCTATAATGGTAGTAGAATAGAGATGAAGAAGGAAATCCAAGACATGTTGTAGAGGTAAAGTCTATAGAATGTGATAGCTGATTAGATATACAAAGTGGGGGAGATGGATGGATAACCTCAAGGATTTGAACATAGGAGACAGGGGAAATGTTGGTTCTACTGTCAAAATAGTGAAATCAGAAAGATCAGATTTAGGAGGAAAGATGATGAGCTTGGCTTTATACATGGTGAGTTTGATATGTCAGTGGGACATCTAAATGTAACAATCTTACAAGTAGTTGGAGATAATGGACCTGGAGCTCAAATTCTAGTTCAAATTTAGAGATAGAGATTTGGGAGTTATTTGTGTAAAAGTCTACTGACTATTGACTATTGACCAACTGACTACTGACTAAAGAGATAATATAGAGTTTGAAGAGAATATTGGCAGAGAATAACTTTAGGGGAACATTCACATTAAGATACCTGGAGGATAAGAAGTGAGCAAAGAAAACAGAAAGGGGAAAATCCTAGGTAGGTTGGGAGCCAAGGATTATTTCTCTGAAACCAAGAATAAAGAGAACCAACTCTTCTGCAGTTTTCAGAGAGATAAAAGGCCAATGGATTTGGCAACTTTTAAAAAAAATAGTGGTTGGGGGCAACTAGGTGGTGCAGGGAATAGGAGGACCTGAGTTCAAATCCAGCCTCAGACACTTAACAAAAAATTTAACCTAGCCATGCGACCTTGGACAAGTCACTTAACCCCAATTGTCCTACCTTCCCCTTCCAAAAAGAGCAGAAAAAGAAAAATAGTGATCACCTTTGAGAGAATGGCTTGAGTAGAATGGTGGGGGGAGGGGTAGAATAGAGTTTGCAGAGGTCTAAGGAAAGAGTGAATAGGAAGGAAGTGGAAACATCTAGTAGAAGCAAATTTTTCAAGAAGTTTGGCAGTGGAAGTGAGGAAGGAATATGACTAGCTGGATGGAGTAGAAAAGTCAAGTGAAAGATTAGGAGGAAGAAGAGGAAGAAGAGGAGGAGGAGGAGGAGGAGGAGGAGGAGGAGCAGCAGCAGCAGCAGCAGCAGTAGTAGCATCGGAGCATAAATTTCATTATAATTACTTGACTACACATTTTAAGCTAAAACGGAGGGGGCATTTGGGAAGCATGTTTATAGTCAGATATTTATGATTCCATGGCTACAAAAACATTTTTTTTAAAGTTAGGTTTGGACATTAAACACCACTTCCCATAATAAATCACATTGGCTTATTTCTAACCAAAACATTTATTTACTTTCCTGAAGATGTAGCTAACACTTAACTAGGATTTTGATGACCCAAATCTTGGGAAGTGGAAAATCTATGCACTAATTATATTGGTATTATTTCATATAAGCATGTATTCAATGTAAGATTTCTAATAGAAAATATACATTATTCCATTTAGGTGTCACATTTAATCTGTAAGATAAAATTATTATTTATGAAAATGCTCCAAATAGAATTAAAAATTATCTCCTAAAATTAAAAATGCCCACTAATCAAGTTTATAGAATATAAAGTCTTTGAGTAGAGGGATTGTTTCATTTTGTTTTTGTTTTTTTTATCCTTAATATGTATGTAGTACAGTGCCTGGGACACAAAAGCTTGCTAATATGACAATGATCACTAATATGCTGTGATTGATTAAAGATATGTATTCTTGACATTTTTCTCAGACAAAGAAAGAGGTTTGAAGGGACTTTGGAAATATATTTTAAAAATTGGAAATCTTCTACAACATATTCAAAGGAAAAGGCATCTTTTCTTTTCTTTTTTTTTTTTTTTACCTTAGTCTTAATTTTGTCCAATGCATCAAGAAATATCTGAAATTCCCCTTTCTCACGTCCTATCTGTAATGCAGAAAGAAAAAAAAATCAGTTATGGAATTTCATTGTTTGAATCCAACAGAACTTCTTGTTCAGAATTAAAATATAATTCTCCCCCTTCTAATAGGATTTTAGATTATATGGTTTTCTTGATCTGAATTTGAACTCCACGTCTATAAAACGCAGCAGTCACAAAATTATAGGTCTTCCGCTGTCTACTTTGGGTTTCTGCCCAAGTCTGCTCATGGTGGGGAATTTTGACAGAATCGAATGTCAAAGGGCTTTGGCAGTGATATAGTGTATTATATGACCAAGTTATATCCACGTTATGCCATATGTATCTTTCTCAGGTACCTCTGAATGATATTTGGGCAAATATAGTGGCTATCAAGGAACTGTCCTTTTCTGACAATTTCCTATGGACATCCAGTCAATGCATCCAAAATCAGTGGGAACAATTATACAACTTTACTGTATCGATATCCCCCAGGGCATTAGTAACAAAAAGCTGATATTTACAGAGCTCTTCGAGATTTAAGGAGCACTTTAAGTACCTTGTTTCATTTCATCCTCACACTAACTCTTTGGAGTGGATGTTACAGGTATGGGCATCTCCGTTTAGCAGCTGAAATAACTGAGACTCAGACAAGTTAAATGATATCCGGGGTCACAGAGCTGGTAAGCAACGAAAGCAAAATTTGAACCTAAATCTCTCCTAACTTAAGTCTAATACATGTTCTACTACACAGGCTGAGTTATCATGTCCATCAAATTCTACTAAAAGCCCTGGTAATTTATTGCAAAGTATTCTTATAACAAGAGAGGTTGTGATAAAGCAGATAGAGTACTAGCGGCTTGGAGGCTTTGTACTAGACCCAGCTCTCCCAGCTTAGGAGAACTAATAGTGAAATCTGCAGTGTGAGCATTTACACCCAATCAGTGAATGTTACAAATCCGGGCTTCATTTATTGTTTTGTTGATTGTGCTTAAGGAAGTGGAGTAGAGAAAGTGTTAATGCAGATTAAACTAAAAAGTGTTTTTAGGGTACATCCTACTCACCCCCCACCTTGATCCTATTATTAAATATTCATAGGCACAACCCTGGCTTGCAATCAGGGTCATCTAGGTGAAGAAACCACTTCTGACCTTTAACTCTATGTACTTGGGCAAACCACTTAGCCTCTGTGCCTCAGCCAATTCCCAAGGCTTTATCTACTACATCCTAGAGAAGGTCTGGGGTTGAGGGAGGGAGTTCTCATACTAGGAGTTTGCAACGGGAAAGTAATCACAGAATGTCCACATATTCATGACCTCCTGAAAACAACTCTTCTTAAAATGTATGCCTAACCAACCTGGTACATATCCTGTTTCAGAGCTAATGCTTCCTATGCTACATTCTCTTCCTCATAAACACGTGCTTCAATCTTTCACTGGCAAACTTCACAAACTCATAATGAAGTAGCTCCTTAAAAATGTAATGGTTTTGCCCTTTTTGTGTCTAGCATTAAAAATTACCTTCTGAATTTACAGCACACAACAAATTTGATCATTCAACAATAAAAAAAAAAAGAAGCAAGATTTTCACCTCTGGTTTAAATTCTGGATCGTGTTACTACTACATTCATGTGAGAATGACACTTAAGTACTTATTAAACCAGGGTTGGCTCAACAACATAAGCATTCCGTGTGGTTATTTTGGCATGGGCTAATGTGCATGGTGGCTAGTCTGGGCTGAGTGAATCGCAAGCCAGAGATTAGAGATCAAAGTGTTGATCTTTCAGTTTTCAGGGAAACTAATGGAGTAGCAAGGGGGCCCGGTGAGTAAATGTCTCTAATGTCTCTGAACACTAACAATTATACACAACACACACACACACACACACACACACACAGATGCTTTACAACTAAGAAGTGTATGAGAGACTGTGGTGTCCCCTGGCACGGGCAGCAGAAACAAAACAAAACAAAACACTGCTTGGACTGACCTTGGTTGACTTAACTTAAATCCATAACTTAATTTGATTTGCAGTTTTATATGCCATCCCCTGTTTCTGTTCTTCTTTGTAGATGGAACTGTTCATGATTTTGTTGTTTAGAATAACAAGAATTTTTAACTTAAGAAATAATTTGATATGTGGGATAAATACTGAATTGAAGCAGAAAGAAGGACTTTTAGGAGTTCTTTTTTGCTCCTTTGCAATTGAAAAAGACTATGGAAGCTCTCCAAAGGTCAAAGGCAATTCACTGATAAGACACTAAACTTTTAAAGAAAAATAAATATGGTTACTGTTTACCAGACCTTCAGAAAAACACCCACGACAGCAATTCCATCACGTTGTTTCAAAGCCTCTCCAAAAGTGCCATATTTGGGATTCCAGTGAACCAGGTGAAGCTGAAACCATATAATAAAAAAATGTGCATTAAGTAAGCATGAACATGTATGTACAGCAACCAAGTACATACTACTCCATCAAACACGGACACAGAGCCATGGATATTTGGCCCCCTGAGCCAAGAAATACTTCCTTATCTTTGTGATCATGATGAAATTTCTTAACTTTTTGGATCTCCAGACCCCTCATTTACAAAATGAGGAGGCTTGACTACATTGCCTCTAAGATTCTTGCCAAATCTTAATTAACGAATTTTGAATACTGTGAAGTATTTCTCCCTTCTCCCTCATCTAAGGGAGAAAAGTACATGGGCCAGGGTACGAATGGAAGATTTTCATAAGAACTAAAATTACTTAAAACTACAACAAATAGATTTAAAATTAACACTTTTGTGGGCAGCTAGGTGGTACAGTAAACACCAGTTCTGGAGTCAGAAGGACCTGAGTTCAAATGTGGCCTCAGACATTTGGCACACTTATTAGCTGTGTGACCTTGGGCAAGTCACTTAAGCCCAACTGCCTTGTCTTCCCCCTCCAAAAAAAGAAATGAACAATTTTATATTTATAATTACACAATGACAAGTAGAAATGACAATTCCTGGGGGATCCGTATCCCAAAGACACAGCTCATATGATAAGTTGATTGATTTGAAATTGCTTCCTTTCTCTCATCAACTTGGAGTTGTACAAAGAACTTTTTTTAAAAAAAGAACATCCAAGACTGTGAAATCAAAAGTCATGAAGTAGAAGTAGAAAAATGAGGGAGAAAACGATCTTTTTCTTTGCAGATATGGCAATTTTTAGCCTAAAGAGAATTCAGTAATTATAGTTTTGAGAAAAAAAAAGACTTAGCATAATTATACACATATAACCTATATACCAAACTGCTTGGCTTCTCTATGGGGAGCAGGAGGAAGAAAGGGAAAGAATTTGGAACTCAAGAATTCTGAAAATGAATGTTGTTTTTACATCTAACTAGGGAAATTAAAGAACACACACACATACATACATATATTATATATATATATATATATATATTTAAAAATAAATAAATGAAAATGCAAGTCAAAAGAAAAAAAGAGTACTTAGTGGCAAAATGATTAAATTTATTGTCATTTTAAACCTGAATACTAGATCCAAAACACATCAAAAGTTTCCTATTGGGGGCGACTAGGTGGCACAGTGACTAGAGCACCAGCCCTGGAGTCAGAAGGACCAAAGTTCAAAATTCAGCTTCAGACACTTAACACTTACTAGCCATGTGATTGGGCAAGTCACTTAACCCCAAATGCCCCCTTCCCCCTCCAAAACCCCAGGGGGGGGGAAGTTTCCTATTGAATTTTATATATATATATATATATATATATATATATATATTTATGATTTATATATATTATATATAAGAAGGGCACATGTTACTCTACAGTGATAAAACTAATTATTTCTTAATGTTAAAATATCTTACTGTTTGGTAGAACTACTTTGTCTTAGATCAATTGTGACCATAATCACACAAAAAAGTTTTATGCGCAAGAAAAGATTAACATTGTATATTATGTCTAAATCTGAAGTCAATAAACTAGCATATCTTCCTTTCAAATCATGAACAAAGACACAATATACTTATGTGATATTCATGCGTTTGTTGGAGAAAATATTGAAGGGGGGGAAACCTTTGTATAATTCAGTACATTTCTCACATGGTCTTAACCAAAGCTTGATTTAAACTTAATTTTCCCTATAATAGAATAGAATTCACTCCAAACCTTTTACCTGGGGTTAGATTCTTCTAGTCTTTGTCCTGGCTTTGGGACTTCTGTCAGTTTTACTGGGTATTATGATCACTTTAGCATTTTTTGATTACTCTTCTGTAGCCAGGAGTTTTCTTATTCACTAGCGATATTCATGACTTCTTACTGCCTACCTAACATACCTTCTCTACGACCTAACTTATAGAAATTGTCTTTCTGATCCACAGAACTACTGAAAGTGAAAAATCACAGAAATGTAGTTTGCATTTACTTCAGCAGCATGGAAAGCCATGTAACTCTTTTCTCAAGCCATAAAAAATTTCTCTCTATCCACCCAATCAATAAATTCATTGGGTATACTATAAATTAGCATTCATATTAAATTGTTTCCATAACAACCATCCTCTGTCTCTGTCTCTCCTCTCTTTCTCTCTGGTTTTAAAGGAACTTATTACTTTTTCTGTTCAAAATACAAGCCATATCACAAAATACATTTTATAGAGACCTTTATAATATTAATTTAGAAATAGAAAAACAAAGTGGTTTCGCTACAGTCACTTTTTTTTTCCATTAGGGTTTTTCTCCCTTTTGTCAGATCTCTGTCTTTCCCTTCAGCATATCTATCACCTGCCTGCATTTTGTCAGCCTCATTTAGGTTTGCTCTCTCTAAATAGTAACCTACTCTCAGGCAACATCTTCATCTGCTCTTAATTAAAAATTACCCATTGTCGTACTTTGTCTGGCTTCTATAGTGGCTTGCCATTTCCTTTTCCAATCCATTTTACAGATGAAAAAACTAAGGCAAACAGTGTTGAGTGACTTGCCCAGGGTCACACAACTTGTAAGTATTGAGACCAGATTTGAATTCAGGTCTTCCTGACTCCAGAGTGGGCACTCTATCCACTGTGCCACCTAGTCATCTCAAGTAAAGAGGTAGCATGATACAACAGAAAGAGCACTAAATCAGAGGACCTGGGTTCAAATCTCACTTCTGACACTACCTGTACAAGCTTGACCCTCAGTTTCTTCACGTATAAAATAAGGAAGTGTCTAAGGTTCCTTTCAGCTTTAGATCTATGATATTAGTACAATGCAGTGCAAAAGCACAAAGCTGAATCCGGAGATCTGGATTCTAGGCCTGATTTTGCCACTAAAAAATATTTATTAAGTGATATGTTCCAAACACTGCTAAATCTCTGCCTTCAAGGTGTTTACATTCTAATTCTAATAGGATATTTGGGGTTCCCAGTAGCTAGGGGGCAAAGTGTATCAAGTGCTGGGTCTAAAGTCAGAAAGACTCAACTTCCTGAGTTTTCTGGTCTCAGATACTTACTAGCTGTTTTACCCTGGGCAAGTCACTTAACTCTGCCTCAGTTTCCTTATCTGTAAAATGAGCTGGAGAAGGAAATGGCAAACCACTCCATTATTTTTATCTAGAAAACCTCAAATGGGGTCACAAAGAGTTAGACATGACTGAAATGACCGAACAACAACAATTTGGGGGTAAGGGACTTAAGCCCTCTGCCTCCCTTTCCTCATTAAAAAAAAAAAGACTTGACAATTTCTCAGCTCTCAAATTCTATTCTGCTTGAGCACATGAAGGCTTCCCAGAATCCACCAAAATTCATAAGCTGATCTATGTGTAAGACTGACTTTGGCTGGCAGTCATTTTTCTGCAAAGAGGATGAAAAATGAATATATTTAATATTTCTATGCACACATGTGTGAGGGGCTTAAAGGTAGTTCCTACCTCAGCGGCATATTTCACTCCATCCACACTATGCTCCGAGCCTTGATCATCAGATGAACCCCAGTGAAGGTGAAACTGGCGGAGTCGATAGGGTCCAGGGAGTGGCCCCCCTCTCAGCACTGTAAAGATAACCTGGGTTAATACTGAATTCAGTTCAGCTTCACCAGCTTCCTCCTGAGAGAATATTTCTGCACTTTTAGGAGACCGGATTCATAGAGACCAATAGACTCCAGAATCCTGTGACTGCAAATCCCCAAAGTCTAGTCAAACTGTGTGGTGAGCTTCCTATTGAAAACTGACCTCATTTTCTTTTTTAAATTGCAACAGTGCATAATATTCATGAGGTGTTATTTTTCCTCCTGCCTCTGTCGACCTTTCTATTAGCACTTAGTTTTGTTATAGGAAAATCAATCCCTCTTCTGGTAGCCCAGGGCTCAGGGACACTGATCTATTTTCCTAACCTTTTCTTCCAAAGCTCTTTCTATGTCTTGCCAAGCATTTGACTGATGGGCATCTTCAACAGTGCCATAGAATGCTAGGGACCCTTTTGATATCTCACATAGACTCTGAAAATATTTTCCTCTCAGAGTCCTAAGACATCACAGCTTGTTTACGAGTGAAGAGAATGACTTATGTAAGATAGTTGGAAATAATACTATCCACAGCAGCTTTCCAGAACTACAAAATCACACATGAGAACATGAATCAATAAGCATTCCTTAAGTACCTCCATGCCACATCCTGGATACTGAGAAGAAAGTCAAAAATGAAACAGTCCCTGCCCTCAAGGAGCTTATAATCAATCTAAGCAAGACAATATTGTGCATATGTATGTGCGAAATAGATACATGTTGAGAGATGCAGCTCTAAAGTAACAAATCTAATTCTGCAATCCATGACAAGAAAAATTACCTCTAGTGATATCTCCTGTGTACACTGCCACATACCTACTCCTATAGATAAATGAAAAACTTACCTTGTTTAACCTATGAAATAATTTCAAAGCATAGACTCCTTCCTCTGGATAAGGTATTCAAAAAGTCGTTTTGCTTGGAGAAAGAATTCCATTAAAAATATTTTTAAAATTTAATCCCTTTTGTGCCAAGAAATTTCAAAACATTATTTAATGTATGTCATCATGACTGTGGGGAAAAAAATGCTACAAAAATGTGGAGTACTAATTTAAAAGGAAAAGCTATCACTTTAACCATAAGTGTACTAAGCCACTGTCTACAGGATAAAATATAAAAGAATGAGCCTGGCATTCCAGTCCTTCATAATCTGGCTCCCACCTACCTCCCTTTCCAGCGTTATTCCATATCGCTCCTTGTATATGTTCTCTATTCAAGTCAAGCTGAATAGCTGCATTTCTTGTTCTTGTATTGCTCTCTCTCACCTCTATGCTTTTGTCCATGGTCCAGAACAGACACGCCCTCACCTCTTCCCCTTTGAAATCCCTCCCTTCCTTTAAGCTGCAGAACAAGTGTTACCTTGAAGCCTTCCTTCACCGGCTTCTCCCTCCATTTATGATCCTTTCGTCCTCAGATCTTTCACACCACCTTGACCTTTCCTCTCTCTGTATTATGTATGTATGTATGCTAACTTTCATTATAGTTTTTTTCATGTGCAAATTTTACTCCTTCTATTAAACTGAGTACTCTCCTTGAGAGTAGAGAAGAGTTATGTTTCATCTTTGCATGCTTGGTGCCCAGAGCAATAGCTAGAAGTTCACAAATGCCTATTGAATCCAACTGAGCCAGTAATCTGCATACTAAGACCTGCTTGGAGGTTTACATGTGCCCAGATCTATTACAGAGTGACAAGATAAGGTGAAGGAATGGGCCTGCAGTTTCATTGCTACAGGGAATTCTATGTGAGGAAACTCCCCCTACCTGTGCCGGTCTGCATCTCTGCAAATCTGAGGCTTAGAGCGTAGTCTAGTGTATCGAAATGTTCAGTGACTTGCTCAGGGTCGCACAAGCAGTATGTGTCAGAAGTAGGTCCTCCTAGCTCTGGGGTCAGCTTTCTATCCACTATACCATACTGCATCTTAAGGAGTGATGAATTGGATCATTGAAAAATTGATTTTATCAGCTGTAGACGAGTCAAAACTGAACCACAAATAGAAAAACAGATTATAATAGTTGTTTTAACTATTGGCTGACCAAAACCATTCAACACTCATGTCATGAGTTCAGCAAAATAGATTCAATCATTATAACAGATGTTGGTTTATCATGAGAATACTGAATCAGTAAAGAATACACAGAGAGTATAGTCACATAGAGTTGATAGCAATGGTTTTCCCATGTGAATCAAATGACTGTGCATTCTGTTAATGGTCTGTGATAAATATTTGGACTTCATATGGCATCTGCCTGAGGCTTGAAAAACTTACCAATGTAAACTTAGAGACTGTGATTAGCAAATATTAAGGAGTTATAAAGTATCATCTGTTGGAATTTGGGGAGACAAAGCACCATCATTAACATTTTTTCCATAGCACTTAGTGTAGCAGAAGACAAGGACAAATTCTATCAAAATGTAACTTTTGCTGTTTCTTGGCATCAATCTAATATAGAGAAGCAATGAAATGTGGCCCTTCTCCTCTACAGCATACCTGCTTCACAAGAGCCTCTCCTCCCTTAATGGCATTATGACCTACAAAGTCAGGTTTCTAAAAATGTCCAGCACACATCTTTCCAAAACATTTATTTGAAATAACTAGTACAGTTATGTTAGTGATGGAAAATAAGACAGCAAACAGTTAAAGCAGGGTTTTAGTGCACATAGCTGGTGTCATCGGTGAACTTTTGTAATAAGTGCTGAACAAAATTAGAGTTCTAGTCTATTTGAGGGGAAAAAGTGAAAAGACAACAAACAAGTACATTTTGGGGCTTGTATACATGGAGTAAGTATAAAGGAGCTATTTGCTAAAGCCATTCTGTCTCTGCTGTGAATCTACTCATTGCATGATCCAAATATTTATAAGAGCATGCTTTTCTAAAAGCATATTTTAAAACCTGTATTACCCAAAACTAGAGACTGACTTTTTTCCTTTGGAAGGAAAAAAAAAGAGAAAATGGGAAGTGAGATTGAAAAATAAGCAAAACAGCTGATTAAACTCCAGGAAAATTGAATTGGGGACCCAAGAAATGTCTGAGAGGTGTTAGGAATACACTCCTCAGTACTTCTTTCCTTTCCCTTAATGTGATATGGCAAACAAACAAACAAAAAGGGCAAGATTTGGAGCCAAGGGGTTTGGGTTCAAATCCTAGCTCTGCTTGCTGACTGGCATTGGGCAGGCCATATTACATTTTTAGACCTCAATTCCTCACATACAAAGTGAACCATGATGTTCTCTACAATGTTCCAACTGTTCTCAAGTTCAGCCTAGATATGAAACTACTCCATTGCCCCAACTAGATTAATTCTCTTCCTCTCTTCGTCTACAGAGTAATCAAAATTAAAACTTGTAGAACTGAGTGAGTGTGGGACATATGGCCAATTTTCATCAATGTAGAAAGTGTGGTTAGTAACTCCTGACAAAGACTAAAACACACCGATTAAAACTGTTTTCATTTTAAGGGAGAAGGAGCCTTCTTTTGCAAATGTTTTCAGCTATATTTAGACAGGCTGTCTTCTAGAGTTTACTTAACCAAACATCTTGTCATGCCAAATTTATTTTGTTGTTATTGTTGTCCCAGTCAGGGTTAGCTTGCTTTGGGCAAAACTGAGAAGGGGGTGGGGGGAATTGTCTTTGCAACCTCCAGTCTCTTCCTTCTGCAGCCTTTCCCCTTTTCCACTGTGTGACCCCTCTAAGCTCTTACCCTCCACCCTATGCACTTTCAGGCATCCTGTGCACTCCGACTTTCTCTGTGACTTACTCTTTATCAAGTTATTTCTCAAGAAAGTATTTTATGCCAGTTATTTGGACTTGTGTATTAAAGTTAATATGCTACTTCTCTCGGGGGTATTTGTTTTCCAGCCTTGTTTCTAATTGTGGCATAAAAGCTTTGCCTGTCATTAAAAGAATGTTTGACATCAGGGAACCTGTGGGTAATATCTTTTGGAAGGGGTGTATTGGTACATAGCAAAGCCTCCCCTAAAACATTCTGCAAAGCAAGGTGTTCTGGGATAATGCCACCTTTAACAACATCCACTGCCTTTTTACTCATGAAAATGGATTCCTGAAAAAATGAAACCAAAATAAATGTTTTCCCCTCTGATTTCTTTAAAATATTAATTTGGCATTCATGAAAACCAGGGCTTAGTACAATGATATAGTGAGAATAAAAGAGAGGGAGACTAGGTCTTTAATCAAGGTGCTTACATCTGAAAATTACTCTTCCTCTTAGATTGGCATGTAAACAATTTCATCCAAGTCTAATTTGGATTCTGCCTAAACAGATATGAAGAAATTCAAGGTTCATAGAGTTTCCAATAAATTCAATCAATAGAGAGAGCTGACCTGGATAATTCACACACTAAAACTTACTCAATATTTTGAGCCTGGGTCTAAATGATTAATGAGCCAAGCTTGGCAGTTTGTTTTATAGAATTAAGGGTTAGGAGGGATCTTAAAGGTCCTCTATTCTGACTCCCCTCTTTTAACATGAGTTAACTGAGGCCCTTGGTGGCACAGTGCATAGAGTGCCTGGCCTGGAGTCAGGAAGACCTGAGTGCAGATTGGCCGCAGACACTTATTAGCTGTGTGACCCTGGGTAAGTCTCTTAACCCCGTTTGCCAGTTTGTAAAATGAGCTGGAAAAGGAAATGACAAACCCCTCTAGTATCTCTTCCAAGAAAATCCCAAAATGGGGTCACAAAGAGTCAGATAAAACTGCAAAATGACTGAATAATAACAAACTGAGACCCAAAGAAATCATGTGACTTGCTAAGGGTCAGACAGGCAGTACATGGGCAAGCCAGGATTCTGCTTCAGATGCTCTGTCTCTAAATCCTTTTCTTTCTGCCACACCAACCACACCACCACTATGTTTACTTGATTTGAAGATCATCTTTTACCAGGGAAATTAAGTGAAGAGAAATATAAGATGAAAGTTAGCAATGTAAATTGGTTCAATATAAGGAATGGCCATTCAGAGGTGATTAGAAAGCACTCCACAAGCGTGAAAGCTACTGTATATACCAGGCTGAACAAAATAATTCCATCTATATAAGCTTGGCCACTATATAAGTGCTGATTTTTCTATATAAGTCCTCAGCAGAGTATTGAGCTGGATACCTTTATTGTGTGAAAATATTGGTCCTGCACGAGCAACACATAGAAATAATTTCAAATGGGTTGACTTTTATAAAAAATAAATGCAATTTAAAAGAACAAAAAAAATGAGTTGATATAAGATATTTAAGAAAAATTCTAGCATCATCTTTACATATAACCTGGGACACAAAAACTGTACCTTTCTTGCTCTCTACTACAGCTGAGAATCTTTGTGTTAATTAATTATGATAATGATAAGTAAGTTATTATTACAGATAGGCATTCATTACTGATGTTTGGGATGCTTTTAGAAATTGTGCTGCATCAGGTAACAGATGTGGTGGTGATAAAAAGATTTTCCCTAATCTTAACTGATAGCAGAACTAAATCTTTCTCCCAATCTTCTTATAATTCAGTGATTTGCCTAAGACGGTAGGGAAATATGGGAGACTTTTGATAGATCTTCCAGTTTTACACAAACATACTATCAAAGTAGCAATGTTGTGAGAAACTTACTTAGCACTCATTCAAATAATCAATTCAACAAATATTTATTGAGCATCTGGTAAGTGAAAGAAATTGGGCTACCTACTGAAATAAGTCCAATAATCCCTATTGGGCTTAAAAAAAAAAGAGTTGGAAGTGATGAACATAGTAGTTGCTTAATAAATGTTTCCTGACTGACTGATGAAGGAAGCAAGCCTGGAATCACACAATGAGTTGATTCTTTTAAGGGGTTTGACACCGTCCCAGGAACCAAGAGAAAGAAATCTCCTATTTTGCCTCCTTTTTGGATGCTTCTTTGCACATGCTTCTAAACCAGATTCCTGCACCATTTAGAAGTGGCAAAGAAGAGCTTTGTAGGGAAGGACATCATGGCAGCAGTCCAGCAGGACTGGGAGAAGATCCAGGTGTACACATCCTGACATGTTTGTCTTACCCCAGCCAAGCCCCCTTTTGGATACAGGGACTTGTCTCAGTAGCATTGTCTGAACTCGGAGGGTGAGACAGTTTTAATTCATTGCACAAATGTTTCCATGCATTTAGAGGTGACTTGCCTCTTTCTACCTCTAGAGTGACTATGTAACCAAGTCCCTTCAGCCTATGCTTACCTTGAAAATATGCATAGAGAATGTTGAGAATGGATGCAAAATCTTTTCAAAAACTTATACTTACTTGATCTATCATATGTGTCATCAAACACAACTCTGCAGGTTTTTCCAGTATTCAAAATGGTCTTTGCAGAACCTGGGTCATAAGATGCAGAAAAAGGCAGCAGAGAGGGATCATGCTTGATGTCTTTGGTATGCAACTCAATAGGGGATTGATTGTCGCCCTTAGCATGTGGGTACATTTCATGCCAACGATCAGGTCCTAGGGAAAAGAAAAGTCAAAGAAGTTATTCATTGCGCATCTCTCTGATGCTACTTGCTAGTAGGCGAACTAATTTATAGTAATGAGAGAGCTACATGTTTTAAAAATGTTCTTCCAGTAGAATTTGCAGAGAAGAAATGTCATCCCATCTATCCTGTCTCAGTGAAAGTGGGGAAGGCATAAGTTAAAATTAAACTTCTATACAACTTTATCACAAAAAGACTTGAAGGGTGGAGGAAACCATTGTTTCTGTCTTTCAGTAAATTCTAAGGGGAAGGAATCCTGCTCTTGCGTATAAAATAGATGCAAAAAATTCTTACATTTGGATAAGGCCCTTAAAGTGTTCATGAAGGATTCCCATAAGCTGTCTCATTTAAATTTCACAACAACCCTGGACAGCAAAAGCGTCTATATTTTATAGATCTGGCATTTAAGCCTCCTAGATTTGGACTTTCCCAAGGGCCATACAATCAGAAAGTGAAAAAGTCAAGGCTAGAACCCAGATGTGCTGATTCCCAGTGTTATGCTCTACTACCTAAATGACTGCTGACCAACATCATAAAGACTTGCAAAAAAAAAAAATCTCAGCAAATACGGGGGAAAAAAAGATGGGAAGTACACCCAAATTCTGTCGAAAGCTGACTTCCTTCCGGAGTAAGCTTGAAAAAATGAGAGGATCTTTTTGGTCCCGTCAGAGCAGAAGGCGTATGCCTTCACTCACCATTGTGGCTGGCATAGCCCCACTCTTTGGACATGGTCTTCTTTCTCAGGACTTGCTGCCTCCTAGTCTCTCCCGCAGGACGTCCTTCTGTGTCCGTCTGAGCCAGGGACTTTTATAAGTGCCCGCCAATACCATGTCCCTATTAGACCAGGGGAGGAGGGTGGAGCAAGGGGCTGGATGCTAAGGACCCGACTCCTGTTTAGGAGAGAAAGAGGAGGGGTGGGAGGGCAGAATTTCTGACACTTTGACTGATGGCGGGGCGGGGGGCGGGGAAGGCATTGACTTAAGCCCTAACCTCCGTGCCCCACCGTACCCCATCCTCTTGCTCCCTCTGCCTTCGCCCTGCAGCTGGCTCTGGGCAGCGCGAGACTTCAAGAAATGTGCGTTTTCCCCTAACTACAAAGCGCAGAAATACCCCTTTCCAACAACTTCTGCAAGGTGAGGGGAGGTGGGGGCCTGGATGGAAGCTAGGACAGAGGAAAAGTCTTTAAAATTCTTTTTTCGT
Source organism: Pseudocheirus occidentalis (assembly GCA_028646575.1). Classification (NCBI taxonomy): domain Eukaryota; kingdom Metazoa; phylum Chordata; class Mammalia; order Diprotodontia; family Pseudocheiridae; genus Pseudocheirus; species Pseudocheirus occidentalis. The sequence continues at coordinate 23,356 of JAQQSW010000275.1, forward strand.
CCTTATTCCTTCCCCCGCCTACCCTATGATTTTTTTTTTGAGAGGGTGAAGGGAATGGGCAGAAATGAGGAAACATTTTTTCATTAGCCCTTACCAGAAGAACGAAAAAAGCGGTCTTCCAATCCCCGAGTCCAAGTCCTAAACCCACAGTCAGGCTCGGATCTGGGCTTCAGCCTCGGGATCCCTCCAAGTTGCTTATTATTCTCCTTCCCTAAGATTTCTGTCTGGGAAGAGCAGGCTGCAGACTTTCTTTTCTGCGCCCCTCGGCAGGAGAGCGAGGGAAAGATAGGAAGGATGGGGAGGAGGACGGAAGACTCATTTGTCAGCCTTATGCCTGAAGCTTCCATTTCACAGCCATTGTCCCGGAATAAATATCAGCCCTAGACAAATCCTACCCTGTCTATCCTGCGGGTATTGATTGGAAAGAGCTGCTCTAAATGTGAGAAGAAAGGGAGCATGAGAATGTTGCCTTGCAAGCCATAGCGCGGCTGGAGCTGCCAAAGTGTTAGTTCCCCGTTACTTAGTTCCCCGTTAGTTCGCTGAGGCCGGGGGAGCTACGGGAAGGCGAAGAAACAAAGGAAAAACATGCATGTAGCACCAGTTGCCTTGAAGTTATTTCAATTTCTCATGTTCAGAGTGACACTACAACGGAAAAAGAGCAATGCGGCAGCCTGGCTGTGCCCGATGTTTTCTTAACCAAAATACAAGGACTGGTACCCGGAGGTGGGCATTGTACTGCCTTACCCATACGTCTTGCTGTGTGTAATAGAAAAGTTAAGGTGAAATTTACAATGGGGAAAGGGGAGGGTGCAAAATTGAGAGAGTGCAGACATAGCAACAACTGATTTCAATATCTTCCTCTGAGTTTTAGGTCATCATGTAGCAAATACGGCAACCTTAAAAAAGAAATCTAAGGTTAAATCTTATTTGCCATAGCTGCAAAAGATAATTCTCCCAGAATTAGACATAAACTACATATAGTGCATACGTATTTGGAGAACACAAAAGTAAAAAAGGAAGTTATATCCTAGCATGGAAAAGATATTTCATCTCCAAGATATGCAGAATGTATTACCACATTCACATAGAGTGCCAATCATGAGGATAGGATATTTATACCACAGCTAAAGGGTTAGAGACTCAAGTCTACATTACCAGAGATATCAGGAACTAAAGGAATTGTTTAGATAATTCACAGAGGCATTTACAAACAAATCCTTCTCTCTAACCCTCACCCTCCAAAAACAAAAACTGAAACAACCCAAACTTTAAGCTCATTTCTTGAAATATATCATTTGAAGACACTTTGGGCCTAAATTGTTTAGAAATTTTCCTCAATTCTTGTCATTGATATTACAAACTTGACTTTAATGATAAATATTGTCATTTTTATTAAGATTAAAAAAGTCTTGGCATTAAGAACTCATAAAATTCCATCACCACCACCTTAAGACAGTTCTGTTTTCTCTTTCTCTTTTTCTAGTATGTATAATTAGAATCATAAGTATATTTAAGGAAATAATTTGTGGATTCTTTTATACCATATTTATCCCAAGGCTTATCCACAAAACTGTTGCTACTTCTGCATAGGAGTGTGTGGGATAGGGGTGGTAGGGGTAAGGGATACACAAAGATAATAAATTATATTTAAATAAAGAATATCCTCCAATCACAAATTATTTCCCTCAGAAAAGTAGTGTACTTGAAAAAGGAAATATTGCTATATACATTCCATTGCTAGATGAATTCCCTCAAAAATCATTATTCCCATGGTTCTTTCTTGGTATCCTGTATACTGTATATATATATACATACATTTATATAATATATATATACATACAAACATATAATACACCTATAATGTATTTATGGGTATGGTTTTCCATTTTATTGTGCATTGTACCAGGCCATGAACATGAGTTCAAATACACCAAAAGCTGATATCACATCTTCTGTCATATCACAGTGTGACAGAAGGAGAAATAAAGAGGAAGGAAAATAATCAATTTGGTGGTCTCTAAAATCATTCATTAATAATTAAAATAAAACATTCCATAATTGCATGACTTTTTGGAACTCTTCAAAGGACATGTATTTCCAAATTTAAATTCCTATTTTTATGGACTTGGAGATTGAAAAAAAAAAGAATGGAGAGAATCCATGATAACTTTTAAAAGAAACTCCATTAAGGTTTTCTTATGCATAACTTAATTTGTATATTTAATTCATTCTGCTAAGGTTATTTTTTTGTTCCTTTTCTGAGCACTTGACTGTAAGTTGTATTTAGCATCAGCTCTGGAGATTGCTGCACCCAACTAAGGTCTATTTTGGTTAAATTAGGTAGCAAAGCAATTCCCCTATCTCCAAAGTTGCTCAATAAACACAAAAAAATTATCATTCTTATACTTTTTAAAACAGAATAACCCCATTTGACATGGAGGAATAAATAGGAGAAATTGTCATTCTACTAGGATATATTTTCTAGAATGGTTCAAATATAGAAATCATAAGAACCACTTTCAAATAAGTTATCTGATAAAAGTTTTCTTAAAAGATAGGTCTATATATGCATATATGTACATATGTACACATGCATATACTTATGTATGTGTATAATGTATGTAGATCTCTCAGAATATTTTAGTGATTCAATTTGGCTAGCATTTGGCCTTAATTATTCATATTATTTTCTCTAATAGACTATAATTCACTAAATAATTCTTCTTCATCTTTGGTATTAAATGGGGTATTTTTCTCACAATGTGAGCATATTTGCTAACCCTCCTCCATGCATCTCATATATGTAGGACATATGAACACTGTAATCACTGAAACAATTTGCTCCTGGACAAAACTGATACCACCCAAACACTTTCTCTCATCTGAGATAATCTACTGGTATAAAATTCCTAACCACCAGCTCATATTAAAATATACTTGAAAATCAGTAATCAAGGGAAATTTTAAAAATTAGTAAACTGGTTGTTTCCTTAGCTCTCCTTGTTTTCTCCTTCAAAATAGAAAGGGAAAAAGGAAAAGAAAAATGGTTCAAAGACCAAAAAATTCACTAAAATATGTTTAATTAAAAAAAACTTGTAGGTAGGAATGACTAAAAGTACAATGAGAACTGACCTACCAGAAATAAATAAAATGAGCCTATATTTCTAAGAACCAAGTCTTCTTTGGCACACTATTTGGTTAAAAAAAAAGTTAAATGGAAAATGAGTAAGCAAAGTGTTTTCTTTCTTTTCAGCACAGATGTTTACACTGCATTATTACAAATTAAAGTGAAAGAAGGCTTTTAAAAAACATGATAAATTCAAGAAGCATTTCAACAGACATTTCTGAAGTTCCTACTCTGTGCTGGGCACCTGGGAAACAAAGACAAAATCTTAAATCCCTGTCCACAAGGAGTTTATGTTCTTCTAGTGCAGCAGTTCTCAACCTGTGGGTTATGTGCAGTTTGTAACAATGAAAATACATCCTGCATATCAGATATTTACATTACTATTCATAACAGTAGCAAAATTACAGTTATGAAGTAGCAACGAAAATAATTTTATGGTTGGGGGTCACCACAACATGAGGAACTGTATTAAAGGTTCGCTGCATTAGGAAGGTTGAGAACCACTATTCTTGTGGGATACAATACATGAAAAGATAAATAAATACAAGTTAATTCATGGAAAGAGAAAGCACTAACAAATGGGAAGGTAAGGGAAGGTTCCAAGGAGGTAACACCTGAACTGATTATTGAAGGAAGATAAGAATTTGGGGTTAAGGTGTGGAGAGAGAATGAGGTTAAACGGTCCAGTCCTCTTATTTTACAGATGAGTAAACTGAGACCCAGGGAGATTAAATGACTTGTCTAAGGTCACACAGAAGCAGAATTTGAACACAGGCCATCATCTAATTCTAAGACCTTTTCCCATTGTGCCATACTACCTCCATAATTAGGCCTTGAAGGATGGAAGCACTTTGCTAGATCAAGATAGTTGGAGATCCATTTTAGACATGAGGGACAGCATGAACAAAGGTCTACATAGGAAGACAAAAACAAGGGATGGAGTACGGTCTGATTTGTTCAGGATATAGAGCATGTAAGGATGAGGAGAAGGAAAAAAAGAAAGAGGAGGAAGAAAAGTAGAAAAAGGAAAAGAAACAGGAGGAAGAAGAGAAGAAAGAGGAGGAGTATGAAATAAGGTCTGACATCCTCGCCCCCACTTCTTAGAATCCTTGGTTTCTTTCAGAGCTTAGTTTAAGTACTATCTTCTTTGTTGGGCCTTTCCTGATTACCAGGTTGCAAACCTTAATAACTGGCAGAATGGTAGTATAAAAATAGAGAAGTTAACGAAGAGGGAAGGTTGTTGATGGAGAGATGATCATTTTGGTTCAGGCCATGTTGAGTATGAGGTCCCAGTGGGACATCTGGGTGGAAATGTCTAGTAGACTGCTGGAAAAACAGGACTGGAATACTAAATGGAATGTTGTGGATAGAAATAAATATTTGGGACTTAATCTCTGTTGAAGTGATAAATAAATCTATGAAAATGGATGAGACCATCTGGAAAAGGGGGAGGGTAGAGGGCATGAGAGAAAGAGAGAGAAGGGGAGAGAGAGGGAGAGAAAGAGGACCAAAAAATAAAAGCCACTGGATTTAGTGATAAGGAAGCCATTATACAGGTTGAAGGGAGTTACTTCAGTAGAATGGTGGGTTCAAGGAAGAAATGGAAGTCCTATTGCAATTTAATTCAGTTCAACCAGGGTTAGAGCCAAGATGATAGAGTAGCAGAAAGCAGTATAATGAGCTCCACCTCAAAATTCCTCCAAACAGACTTAGAAAATGCAGATTGAATTCTGGTGGGGAAATCCAAGAAAAAGGCACAGTGAGACATTTTTTTTCAACCCAAGTTGACATAAGGATTCAAACAGAGAGGTCTTAGGACACTGGGGACTGAGTCTGTCCAGGAAAGCATTGCAGTGTTCAGGCAGAGGCTGTTCATGAGGACAAAAAGGGATCCCAGATCTATACCAGTATGCACGCACTATACTGGTGCCCCCTAATGGGGATAGCTGCAAACTGGCAGCTTTATTGTCCACTATTCAATGGTCAGTCACAGACCCAGGGCAGACAGATGAAGAAACTCCATCTACACACACACCAAGTGGTCTCAGGTCCTAGGTGGTGAACAGAGAGGAACAATTCCAGAAACAAGCAGCAATGGTGTGACTCAGATCCCAAGAGCAAAAAAAATGTCTCGATACCAATCTTAAGTTCAGTCTAAAGCCTGTGGAAGAATAACCAAGGCAGAAGTTCCAGACCAAAGGGGAACTTGCAGGTCTATCACTGTCAATCAGCAGAACTCCTCAGTTGGTCAATAGTGACTGAATCCAACAGCTGTCTACAGATCAAACTCAAATCCAGGTGAGGAATTTGCAAAGCTCAGTTTCTTGAGCATTCCTGTCATCATAATAGCTTTTTATAGTGGAATTTCTTTTTTTCCTCTTTGTTTGCTTCATTTACTGTAATCTGTACTTCCACAACCCTTTATTGAATGTAATTTTTATTGCATTACAATCTGAAAAGAATGCATTTAATATTTTTACTTTTCTGCATTAGGATGAGAGGTTTTTATGCTCTAAAACATGGTCAATATTTGTGAAGGTACCATATACAATCAAGAAAAAGATATACTCCTTTTTATTCCCATTTGATTTTCTCCAGAGGTCTACCATATCTAAGCTTTCTAAGATTTTATTCATCTCCTTAACTTCTCTCTCATTTATTTTATGGTTAGATTTATCTAATTCTAAAAGAGGAAAGGCAAGGTCCCCTCCTCCAGTATAGTTTTACTGTATATTTTCTCCTGTAATTCATTTAACTTTTAGAATTTGGATGAAAGGGGGGCAGAATTAAAATGGCATCTTAGAAGCAGGAGAATTCCATGGCTCCACCCATAACCACCTCAAATACTTATAAAATATGACTCTACACAAATTTTAGAGCACCAGAACCCACAAAATGACAGAGTAACAAAGCTCCTTCTAATGGCAGGCCAGCAGGCAGACAAGAAGGGGTTCATTGCAGTGCTGGGAGCCCAGACTAGTACTGCATGAACCTGTAGCTGTAACCCTGGGGTAGCCAGAACAAGCCAGAGCTTTCGGGAGAACGAATCACTGGTAGCTGTGGCAGTTGACAAAATTATCTACCCATAAGAAACAAGGACAAAGTGAAAGACCAGTGAAACTCGACTAAATTTGGGGGAGAGGGACTGTCCAACAGCCTCCAGAGCTAGAAGGGATCTGAAACAATGGCCCTGCAGCCTCCTCCACATGGCTGCTTCAGAGCTCCAAGTCTTCAGATTGCGGCGGGGAGAGGGGAGCAAATGATCACTCAGAGGATAAGTGCTCTTGACTTAGCCTGTCTGGATCAGGATTGTGGTTTTGGGTGGTGGTCCTGAAACGTGTGTCCAGTGAGCCAAAGCTGCTGGGGGCCACAGAGACAGCAGCCTCCTAATAGCTCCGGCAGCTGTGAAAACCCCAGTGATTTGGGACAAAGCTCTCCCCTCTAGAAGTAGAGTTTTACTGAGCTCACCAAAAGTTAAGTAATTGACTGGCAACATGAGCAGGCAAAGGAAGCAAAGTAAGAACAGCAACTGAACATTGAATACCTTCTTTGGGGACAAAAAGGATCAAAGCATGGAATGGGAGGAAGACAATACAGTCAGAACTCCTGCACCAAAAGCTTCCCAGAGAAATGTAGACTAGTTGCAAGCCATAGAGGAGCTTAAAAAGGATTTTGAAAACCAAATAAGAGAGGTGGAGGAAAAATTAGGAAGAGAAATGAGATTGATGCAAGAAAATCATGAAAAGAGAGTCAACAACCTGACTGAAGAAAATAACACTTTAAAAAGTAGATTAACTCAGATGGAAAAAGAGGCCCAAAAAGCCAATGAGGAGAAGAATGCCTTAAAAAGTTGAATTTGCCAGGTGGAAAAAGAATCTCAAAAGCTTTCTGAAGAGAATAATTCCTTCAGAATTAGAGTGGAGCAAATGGAAGCAAATGATTTTATGAGACATCAAGATACTATTAAACAGATCCAAAGAAATGAAAAAAATAGAAGGCATTTTGAAATATCTCCTTGAAAAAACCATTGATCTGAAAAACAGATCCAGGAGAGACAATTTAAAAATTAATGGACTACGTGAAAGCCATGATCAAAAAAAGAACCTAGAAAGCATCCTTCAAGAAATTCTAAAGGAAAGTTGCCCTAATGTTTTAGAACCAGAGGGCAAAACTGAATTTGAAAGAATTCACCAATCCCTTCTTGAAAAAGATTCCAAAAAGAAAACTCCTAGGAATGTTACAGGCAGGTTCCAGAGTTGCCAGATCAAGGAGAAAATATTACAAGCTGCCAAGAAGAAACAATTTGAATACTGTGGAAACACAATCAGGATAACCCAAGCTTCTACATTAAGGGATTGAAGGGCTTGGAATATGATATTCCAGAGATCAAGGGAGCTAGGATTAAAACCAAGAATCACCTACCCAGCAAAACTGAGTATAATATTCCAGGGGAAAATATGGTCATTCAATGAGGTGGAGGACTTGCAAACATGCTTGATGAAAAAAAACAGAACTGAATAGAAAATTTGACATTCAAATACAAGAAGCATGA